>VZTM01041560.1:60504-127317 GCA_013400555.1 Jacana jacana | reverse complement strand
CCTTCCCTCTGCTGATTTTTTATCTTACTCATTCCTGGGTTTGTATTTTTCCTCACAGACCCTGCTTTCTGAACCTGCTGCTGATGCCTTCTCTGTGTTGATCGTTTTGGAACACAGTTTCTTATGAAATTTCTGAAAGATGGATGTTTTTAGACACTAAATAAACTCATTAAATATTCTTATCTCTGTGATCACTGTCAGTTCACATGGGTAGCTTTTAGTAAGTGTTATGGAACAAGTTCCATAGGTTACAGTGCACTGCAAATGCAGAGCACGTCAAAAGAGAAGCACTCCATAATGATTGATTCACATCAGCCTTGTCAAGCAGCCTTTTGCTTGGAAATAGATGCTTATAATTATGTTGGTGATATGGCAGGAAAATCTGCTGCTGCTGCTGAGTTGAGTTGGTCTCTTGAGCTGGGAGTAGTCGTATATCAGCCGTGATGTTGACTGGAACATGGATCCTGTAAGAACTCGAGACAAATACAGGGAATGTAAAAGAAGCGATTAAGACACCTGGAAAAGTCTGTGTTAGCCTTCTCAGAGTACTGTGTCTCTGGAGCTTACTGTGTTATACAATAAAGGCTAAAAACTTGAAAAGAATTGTTCTTACTCTCTTCCTTTATTTATGTTTAAAGTTATTTCTTGTTTATTTACTCCAGGACATTTGAAATGGACCAAAGCTGAGGATATTGACATAGAAACACCAGGATCTATTCTAGTGAACACTAACCTGAGGGCTTTAATAAATAAACACACCTTTGCTTCTTTACCTCAGCATTTTCAACAATACCTCCTGCTTTTGCTTCCAGAAGTAGACAGGCAGGTAAGTAGCATCATGCACTATTTCTTTCTCTAATGAGACCATTTTTACAATGTGTTTGTATGGGTAGATTTGATTGACTAGGAATTTTTCCAGGAAAGAAGAAGAAGAAAATTTCTGTACTTTCTTAGGTAAAACTGTTAGATGTAGAATAACACTTATGTAAGTGTCCTGCTTCCTTCCTTTCTGAAAACTGTGCAGCTCCCTGATTTGTCTAAATGGAAACTGGCCAGCAGAACTTCTGAACTCACCAAATCTCTTAATTAGCTTTTCTAGTGTTGAAGGTAAACTCATCTTCAAGATTTTATTTGAGTCTCTTTTCATCTGTGATCCTGCTAGGCACTCTGCCAGCAATGTCCAGGTCAATATTAGTTCTGTTAGATTCTCCTCCTCCTCACCTTGTACGCATGTCTGTGTGTGCATCTGCGCAGCTCCGGGCCAGGTTCATATGGGTTACTAATCAGTTCTGTTGAGGAGAATGATTTGGGGAGTAACAGAGGGGAACTAAAAGTTCAATTTCATGTTGTGTCCTACAATGTTTGTTCCTTCCTGCATTTCTTGGCTAGGTTTCAGCCTTCTTAGAGCAAGAAAAATATCTTCCCAGCTTTTCTAAAAGTTAAAATAGCAAAGAGAGCCCAAAGCAATTTCATTTATGCACTTGCCTCATTTCCAAATTTAAACAGTCTTACCAATTTCAATGGGGAATACTCATGTAACTTAATTCAGACACATTAACTTACCCAAATAGGGCACTGGTTTTTGTATATGGTCATTATCCCTCTGATACTGATCCCTCTAGTAACTAGAGAATGCAGGTCACCTAAATAACTTAAATAACCTGCATCTTAAATCAGTATGTTAAATGTCATAGTATCATTTCTTAAACTGTTAGTAGTTATTGTCCACTACATTAACACAGATAAAAGCAGTGCAATATGAGACACAAAGACAAAGGAGAATTATATTGATGCACATTTACTCAGCATCTTATAAAATTTGATACTCTATGTTGTGGACTAAAACTGTGCTCTTTGATAACAGAATATTTGAAAATGAACATAAAAAAAAACAGAGCCATAGGAGACACAATGGAAATGTATTTATTCTCAAGCTCCCACAAGGCAAAGTCAGTAGTGACAAATTTTAAGAGAACCTTTTTCCCTGCTGTAAAACAAATTTTAACGAAATACCCAGCAAATATTTTCCTGATAGTTTTGACTCTTTTTTTTTCCCTCTTTCTAGTTAGTTTACCAGAAGAGATAAAAAAACCCACTAGGTAAAATCATGTTTCCTCTCCAACCATCAAAGATCCCAGTGTTCAGGAATTGCATTTTGAGTACAGGGGCCTTATTTAGAAGTTCTTTGCTTTAAAGGCATTTTTAAAAAATGGAGGCTGTAGAACTGACAAGCCCTTTACCTTCTTATCAGGGTGCTTACAGCCGAGTGTTTGGCAGGAAAACAAAGAGAACATTTGTTGAAGTTAATCATACCTCACTAGTTAAAAGCAATGCAATTCTGTTTAAATTTTTATTTCAGAAAGCATTCACGTCATTCATACGTTGCCAGTGTTATTTCAAAGGCCCAATGGTACACAACTGGACACTGTTATTTTTCAAATGAACTGGTCACGGAAAAACCTGTTGTCCTGAGGCATTTACAGCTGTCCTTCTGTCTGTCGTCTTCTCACAGTGCTTGGTGGGTTTGTATAGCGTACCATGTTTTAGCATGCCTTTGGAAGGCAGGAATCTCCATTCATCTGTGGAAGATTAATGGAAACGTTTGACCTCTCAGTATGATAGTTTGAGGATTGTTTTCTGGTGGGGAGTGAATCCTCGCTTTAGGGAGGTTTTACTAGAGCAAGACTTGCATCCCTTTTCTTCCTATGTAAGAATGTCCTTTGCTTCCCCTAAAGAATAGCATCCCAGATATGGGCTGATGAAAGCAATTGAACTGATATTCTTTTCCTTCCCGTGGCAAGTGAAAAATGCCAGTGTAGTTAGTATTCAAGGATCAAGTGGGAGGGAGAGAGAATTCCAGCCGGGGAGCTCTGGTGAGAGTCTCTGGAGCTGGTCGCTTCATCTGGGCAAGGCAAGGCTATTATTCAGTATTCCTCTTTTATTTCTACTGTCTAAAGTGAAATGGGGCAACAGGCGAACAAAAGTGGTGTAAAGCTATTCTTTGTGATAGCTGAGGGTTCAGTGGTGTTGTTTTATATTGCCCTTTCCTCGTTTCGCCCGAGAGCTCCTGCTGCTCCTGCTTTCCTCCCCGTGCGCGGCTCTGCAGTCGGCTGCTGCCGTCTTCCCCAGAGCAGCCTGCCTTTCTCTCGTGTCATGTGGATGTAGGATGTGAAGTACCGTAATGAATGGCACTATAAAAATGTAATAGAGTTACGCTATTTGTGTATATATAGTGATCTGTGAAATAAATTACTAATGAAGTGCAGCCTCATTTAGGCTTTATTACTGCTCCACATAGAAAAAACCTATGATGAATGATCTTTTGTCATTCCTGTCATAAACACCATTTTTCTGGGCGGTGTAACTCCTCCTCCTTAAATCGTACTGAGCTGAAACTTGTCAGGCATATGTCAGCTTGAATAAGCATTTTTAGAAACCATTAGTTAAGGGAGTTGAGGTTTTCCTTTTTTTTGCACAGAAGTGTTTATTATAAATCTTTCTCAAGTCTGGTTAGTCTACTGTGTTTAAAAAAAACAGAAGTTCAGGGCCATGTAAGGAGCTTCGTGGGATGCGGTTTCTGATGTTTGTTCTGTTTTCAAGTTTTACAGTCGCTATCAGGGAGCCCTGGGAACCCCTAATGGAACAAGAACCATGGGAGCCCATGGGATAAAGGGTCTTAGGAAAGGTGTCCCGGAACGGACAAAGCTGAGAAGATTTCTGCTGATGTTGGTGCTGTCATTTTTCCTACTCCAGCTAGATTTTTGACAAAAGTGGAAGTGTAGGTTCGTTGCCTTTTTTTTTTTTTTTTTTCCCTTAGGGGAAGATAAATTGTGTAATTGGTTATTCACACTTGAAATTGATACCAGCTTTTATATTAGTTTAAATTTTATTTCAGTAGCAATGAGGCCTGTGTGTAATTTTCTGTATGCAAAATGCCTGTAAAAGAAGTGGGAGCAAATTGGCAGTTATGGCAGAGAAGTTTTATCAAGGATTTTATTTACTCTCATTCGAGTTCAGAGTGAAATATTATGTGGATGTTGTTCAAAGTAGCAGCCATGACCCAGACTTGTCTATTTAGCAGACTGCTCCAAAGTGTCCCATCATTGGTTAATGGGAACATCGTGTCTGGAATTTGAACATCCAGATTTTCAGCTCTTTGTTAATCTGTATGGACACAAAGCCTTAAAAATCTTAAAGTACAGCAGATATGAAGCTTGTTGGGTGATCCTCCATGAGACCTAGATGTCTGAGCTGGCAATAAAGAAAACGTGTAGGTATAGAAACTATATGGAAAACAAAGTCTGCACAGAAGATTTCAGTTGTCACAAATCCCAGCGAAGTATTTTTCTTTTCAGCTTTAATTAGAACATTCTACAGCTGAAGAACAATGGAATTTTCATCAAAGAAGTACCTGCTTCTAATGTTAATACATCAAGCTGATAATTACATGTAACAGAAGCCTTCCTGTCCACCTCTCAGTAAATATTCATCTTCAAAGCAGGAAGTTTCTTTCTGTATCTAGATTGCTATACTGCATCAGTGCCTCTTTAAATATTAATCAAACAACGTATGTTGTGCAAGGACGAGTAACAAGTCTGTATGTCGAGTTGCTGAAAAGGAATGGTAGGTGCCAATATCTTGTCTACACCACCTTTCCTTGTTGCTGCTACTGGGGAGACAGATACCAGCTATTAACACTAGGTTATGGGCAAAAGGAAGTGAAATACATCTGTGTAGTAAGCTTCCAGGAAGGGAAGTGCTGCCTTGTCTGAATAGTAGCAGAAAGCTTGAGTGATTTTATTCATCCTTAGGGAGCTAAACAAAATGTTCTGTCCTGAGTGCTCTGAAAAAAAATGTGTCTTTCCAGACTCTACAAATGCTTAACAACTTTGATCTTTGAGAATTTAAGTCCCTGTCCTTTATTTTCTCTTCTGGTAATATTGGGTTCTTCTGTGGTTTACACCTGCCCTTCCCTTTCAGATAGGATGGGAATTTTCTGCTGCAAAAACAGCCACAAAGGATCTGAAAGCCTCCCCGGGCCTGTGTGTTAAGTTGCAGAGCCATTTTATCTGATGAAACCTACTCAAGAAAAGCATTTAAAACAGTAGAGGATACCCTAGTAAATATTTTATCTTGTCTTAGCTTTATTTGTTTAATGAAAGCAATTTGGCAATCTTTTATTTTCTGAATCAATCTACAGTGTATAGGTAGTTGCCATAGTTATCTAAATTAAATATTCTAAAATATCTTAAATATTCTTAAGAAAATCCTTAAGCCATGTAGTATTGAGGAAGTTCCTGTGAATATCTCAGGTTCATAATAAGCTAATCTACTAGAAAGAAAAAACACGACAAAAAATCTTTTGGTACAAACCAAAAGATTCTAAAATGGGTCAAACCCCACCTTAATCTCTTTCTTTTCATTTCTAAATCAGTGAATCCCAAAATAATAACTTGTCTCTCGGGTCAGTGCTAGTGTTGTCAGCATACAATAACATTACAGCACCCTGTCATTTTAAGGTCAGCACAGGTTCCGTGTTTCTGTCTTGGACTACTCAGTTGGGGTTGATGCTGGTGCTTCCAGCCTGATCATACCACCTTGCAAAGATTCCCCCTCACCTTGGATTGAAAGAAGGCACAGCTTGATGTGAATTAGTGATTTCCCCAATTCTGTTTAAAATAGTTAGAAGTAATTTTGGGGAGGTTCTCTACAGAATTCCATTTCAAACCCTCTTTGCTTTCATACAGTATGAATCAGCTTATGTTCCTACCACATGAGTAATGACAAGAAAGGGTAACTCTTGGTTTTGGTATGCAGAAATTATTCCTACTCCCAAGCACACCAGCCTGAGCTCTGCAGTGGAGAGTGAATAATGAATAATACTCAAAATTCTCATGCTTGTAAAAGACAAGGAGAGAAGTCTGCTAGCTGCTGTTCTGACACTTAGTATTTATTTTATTTTTTGTAATCAAAAGAATGAAAAAAATACTATTCAGTATATATTTTACTGCGTGTTAGCTTCATATTAAGAGATAGTAAACGAAGCTTTATTTTCACAGTTCCTTCCTTGCTGCAGTGTAACCATCTTCCTTTTTATTTCCTTAACTTCGTCAGTACTTGAGGATTATATTTGCCATTGGACTTTTCTTTATAAGACATCAAACTGCAGAAATTAGTCCTGTGTGTATTACTTGCTTCCAGGGTTTATTTTATGTTTGTTTCCATGGAATTATTTTGTAGTAGTGGCTAAATGTTTACTTTGTCTTAGTTAGCTGTCTTTTTTTGCTAATATTGCAACCTTTTAGTTGTCCTTTCCAACTCTCTATCATCAGTAGCTTTCAAATATTTATTATTATGTGCCTGTAAATGTTTGAGTTTTAGGGTTATGACAAAAGCACTTAGTTGAGAAGAACATTTACAGTAGAAGGTTAAATGTAACATATGTCTTCTGCACCTAAGCATATTTAAAAAGCTGTTAAATCGGCACCCCTGTGTGTGTAGTAATTGAAGGTCATTTTATGTCACATTTCTCCCTTTAACTGGCATTTTTTCTTTGGTTTTGTTGGTTCATGGGGATAGTATGGCATTGTTGCTTTATTTATACAGCTTTATTAGGCTAGTTTTAATATAGGTATCTTACAGACTAGCTAGATGAAGAAATTCCAAAGCATTGAAGCCTCCTTTTCGGTCAGGTTATGGTTCAGCCAGCCGGGGGGGTTCAGAGAGGCCCCTCTGTCCTCGTGCTGCGAGTTAATACCTTTCTTACCAAACGCAGCTGTGTGGATGGTCTATCTGCACATTTCACAGTCATGTATTAACAACAAACATCAGTTTCACTTTACATGAGCTGATGGCTGAAGGATTTTACTTCCAAATCCCTGTTGGCATTAGCTACAGGAATACTCGTTTAGCTTGCCTGGCGCAGTCCAGGAAGGCTCACTGCAATCGCATTGCAATCTGCCTGGGATTGATGTGGTAATGGAACTCTTGTTTGCTTGTTTGCAATAATCCTCAGAGGTCCTCCTCCGTATCAGTACTTCTACATATGTGAATAGGAAGCTTTACATTTTTGATTAGGTGTCATGTTTTTGTATTTCTGCAGGGTTGGTCACAGTATTTCAGAGCCGTGGATCAGTGTTTTCCACCATGCTGCATCCCTGTTGAGGAAGTTCTTGTTTCGTTTCTAAAGCCTTAGCTACAAGCTCATCATGCTTAAAGCATGTCTCACCTCTACAGACAAGTTTTGCAGAGGTGTTAGCAGAACTATTGTGATTGCTTTTGTCCGTAGCAAGGCTCAACTCAGTTAGAACACCTAGTAGGACACAGCAATGATGCTGTGCCTGCTGAAAGCTGAAAACACAAGAGCCACAGCTCTCTCTGCAGTGTCCTTTTCCATAAGTCCTTCTGGTGCATGAGGAGCCTTGTGCTCAAGGTTATTCTCCTGATGCAAACTAGTGGAGCTCTTGTTCCCCTCTCCTTCCCTCCAAACAAGTTTTGTAAAGTACTGTGCACAGCTGTTAGTGCTTAAAAAAAGGAGGACCTTGTATGCCATAGCATTCCTATTTACAGTTGACAGAATTATTATTGCTTTCAAAATAGAAAATAATTGATAAAACACCTGCCTTCCAGTGAGAAAGTACTTTGCACAAGTGCCTTTTAAAAAGACTTTGTGCTAGGAGCTGTGCTACGAGAGTGTAACTAATACGCGGACACAAACGGTAACGTATATGCACACAAGGGACTGTCAAGCTTCAAATTATGTGGCTGTAAAGGCTGCATTTCACTACTGCAGTGTGTAGTGTTTCAACTGCTCCTTCCTTGCAAAGTGCTAGTAATTAAGTGATATGAGTTGGTCTGCAGTGCCTCCAGTGTTTCCGCCGTAGGGCTGCACTGGAATTAGATTGGGAACAGAATATTCTTACAGTTCTGAACCTGAAGACAGACAAGGACTTGAAAAAGGATGTTGGATGCTGGTGCAGGGAAAAGAAGAGCAAGCAGAAGTGATCCATCCATGCTTCTCCCACAATCTCTCTCCCTCTCATCACCCTTTCTTTCCCCCTCTCCCCTCTCTTTCCCTCGCACCCCTTCAGTAGATTTGCTTTGCTTATATAAAAAAGGGGAAAAGAGGCGGAGGGGGCTTTTCTTAATTATTTCAGAACATTGCTATTCTTTGTCTTTGAATTATTTAAACTCAAGTTTCTTTTAGCTTGTTCTCTTCTCTGTTAAAGACATAAAGCCTTTTTTTTATTATTTTTTTTTGCATAGGCGGGCAATGTTTTCTAATGCCTAGAGCAAAGGGATTGGCTGCAGGACTTTCATTTAGAATCATAGAATAATAGAATCAATAAATAGTTTGGGATGTAAGAGACCTTTAAAGGTCATGTAGCCCTACCCCCTTGCAATGAGCTGGGCCATCTTCGGCTAGATCAGATTGCTTGGAGCCCTGTCGAACCTGACCTTGAATGTTTCCAGGGATAGGGCATCTACCACCTCTCTGGTCAACCTGAGCCAGTGTCTCACCACCCTTATTATAAAAAATTTCTTCCTTGTGTGGAGTCCAAATCTACCCTCTTTTAATTGAAAACCACTACCTCTCATCACTACAGGCCAATGTAACACGTCCCTCTCCATCTCTTCTGTAGCTCCCTTTAGGTACTGGAAGACTGCTATAAGATCTCCCAGGACCTTTCTCTTCTCCACATTGACCAGCCCCACCTCTTTCAGGCTGTCTTCATAGGGAAGGTGCTCCAGCCCTCTGATCATCTTTGTAGCCTTCCTCTGGACTCAGTCCAATACATCCATGTTCTTCCTGTGCTGAGGACTCCAGGTGGGGTCTCACCAGGGGGGAATAGAAGTGCAGAATCACCTCCCTCATCCTGCTGGCCACACTTCTTTTGATGCAGCCCAGGATTCACTTGGCCTTCTGGGCTGTGAGCGCACACTGTTGAAATGTGTCCAGCTTTTCATCCACCAGAACCTTCAAGTTCTTCTTGGCAGGGCTGCTCTCAATCTCTTCTTGCTCCAGCCTAGTATTGATACTAGCAGTTGCTCTGACCAAGCTGTAGCACCTTACACTTGGTCTTGTTGAACCTCACACACACCCACTTCTTGAGCTTGTCCAGGTCTGCACCACTCAGATTGATGTCATCTGCAAACATGCTGAGGGTGCATTCGATCCCACTGTCTGTGTCACTGATATTTTACAGTACTGGTCCCGGTACGGACCCCTGAGGTTCTGTGGGGACTTGTCACTGATCTCCATCTGGACATTGAGCCACTCAACAATTCATGACACTCATAAAAAAATGACTGACTAATTTTAAATGTTTATGTGTAACATCTTCTGCTTCTCAGGCTCAAAGGCATACGTCTTTTGTTTTTATTAAAAGGTAGATGAGTAGGCCCTGGCCATTTACATCTCTTTTTATGCACTTTCCCCAACATTGTTAGATAATTTAATAATGTTTTACTTTCTCAGACTCTCCAAGTTCCAATACTGAGGAATTTTATAGTAAGGCAGTCAAAGATAGGCATTGAAGCTATTTTTCTATTTTACCTCTTATTTCCAGGCTTACGTGCCTCTTCTAGTACCTTGATAAATACTTGTTGTTTGTTGCATGTTCTGACATCCTTGGGATTGGTACTTCTATGATGGATTTAATAGAAAAACAAAATTTAATTTTAATTTATATTATTTTAATGCAGTTAGAAGGTGCTGCTTGCTGCATATTCTGGTTTTCCTTATATTTTACTAGGGTTTTGCCACATTTTAAAACGTGCTTTATCTTTTCATTTTGCCAGATTTATTATTCTCCTTAAATTCTTCATTTAATTTCTTGCATCTGAGCTCAACCAGATTGGATTCTATTGTCTTTTTTGACAGTGTATTGGAATGAATATAGCTATCCCACTTGTCTTCTTGATTTAGACAAGGTCTAAATTAACAAGTCACATTTCATTTTGAAAACATATGTTTGCAATTCTTCAGTCTTACTCGGCATATTTCCCACTTTAGTGAAGATGGAAAAGGTCTTTGTTTCTTTCTTTAAAAGATTCTTCTTTTTATTCTCTTGTCTGAAGCAATTTTTCCTATTTTCTTTATAGAAAATATAGAAATACAGGAATTATATAGATGTTTCCTTTTTCATCCTTTGATGTTTTAGTTCTAAGTTTAGCGTGGTTATTTTTTAAGGACTGAAGTAATATTCAAGATTACTTTCACCATCTGTCTTCAGAATCTGTCATTTCATTTTATGTTTGAGGACAAATGATTTTATATCGATGATCGGTGGGGAACGACAAGAGTTTATCTTACAAGGATTGATAACTTCATAGTCAGGACTAAATAGAATTTAGTTATAGTCTGCAGCACAGGTTATACTGTGCTGCAAAAAGGTGAGGCTCATGGAAGAGAGATTATTCAGAGTGAACATCAGTGCTCAAGTTGTATTACATCGGATTACTGTGAGAGGCAGAGTGTAAGCGGGTACCTTTCCGTGTCACCTACTAAGACATGAAGTCGGGGTGGCTGAGTCTGCTGTTCTGGGAGCAGCTCTTAAATCAGATCCATGTATTGCTGTCTACTGTATTGCTTTGTGTTGGATGTATCTGTCTTATCATTCATGTACTTCTCAGCTTTATTATAACTGTTTTGTGGTCACAACAGCAAAGAGGTCCTGATAACTGCATCTTCTCAGAAGCAAATTTCTTATACTCCTGTTTACCTGCTTTCCACTCAGAGCATCTTCCATTGTTGGCTTTAAGTAAGTGGAACCTGTATTAAGAAAGGCTAGATTTTCCTTCAAAGTCACAGCTCTGTGTAAATGTGTGCCTGTATTATTGTTTGAGATGAGCCTCTAAGTGCTCATCAAACAGTTGCTATCCTTTTGTCTCTGAGTTATTTGGCAAGCCCTGCCTGGTTTTTTAAAAATGTTCTGTATCTTCCAACTGCATTACTTCTACATTCCTACCATCTGTGTCCTCAAGACCTGAAATCATCAACATTTTGTATTAAACTTGGTAATTACCAAGTCCTTTACTACTCATTCCCCTCCCCTTTTTTTGCTCCTCTCCAATGCTATACTGTGCCTTTCTCTGCACATTTCTCTTTCCTTTTTTTATGTATATCAAAGCTGTTGACAAAACTTTGCTTCTTTGAGAACGGGCAGGCAGAGAAGACAAGGGGAGTGGTTGCCCTCAGGGAGAGCAGCATCTGTGCATGGAGCTCTTCTATAGGTTGGATTACAGCCTGGTTCATATCCCAGGGGTCAGGGTCAGAGGAGAGGTGAGTTGCATGGATGTCATTGTGATGGAGAGTTTGCTAGACAATCCAATCTAACTCAATAATGGTAAGGTACTAGAGTACCTTGTCTAGTTCCAGGCTCCCTAGTAGAGAAAGGTGGAGCTACTGCAGACTATAATGAGGGGCCACTGAGAGGATTAAGGGACTGGAGCATCTCTAATATGAGAAAAGGCCTTTGAGATCTGGGACTTAACCTAAAGAATTGAAGGATCAGAGGGAGTCTTAACAGTCCACCTGAAGGAAGGATGTGAGAGGACCAGAGGCAATCAGCACAAACCAAAAGACAAGAGGGTCCATATGAACATGAGAGAAAACTTTTTTAGTGAAGACACAGGTTGCCTAGAGAGGTTGTGCGAAATGCAGGTGATTCTGTGTACGATTCTAGAGGTGATATCTACTGCTTTTTCCTCAGACCTATCAGAGAAAGCATTTAGAATGATGTCATGATTTCTTCATGAGAGCTCCATCCTGGTTGATGCTCATTTATTTGTGATTGTCTGGGTTCTTTGTTGCATTATTTCCCCTTTTTTTCCCCCCAAGTTTTAAAATCTATGTTCTGCATGGGTGAAAACCTGGAAAAGAACAAACAGCATGTTAGCTCTTTGGTATCAAGCTAGCTCTTTAATGTGATTTAAGATAATTTGTTAGTGTTGTTTTCTTTTGTTAGTATATTTCTTATTTTTTTAGCCTGGCCTCTTTTTTATCCTTGTCTGATTATAGTTTAGTAACGGCTGAGTTAGTACTTTCATTATAGTTAATTCTGGTCTTGGGGATTAATGAAAAGCTTGTGCTTTAAGCTGATAGGTTCCTGTCTTTTTTGATTTTTTGCTTTTTGTTTGTCTTCATCGTATTTATTTATTTATTTATTTATTTTTCCCTGTAGTGACATATTTTGCAAGGGTGTGCTTTGCCCAAGAATCATTTCCGTCAAGAATTTACAGAATGCTTAATTTCTTGAGTCAAGCTTGTGCAGCTAATAATCCAATCATTTCTTGAAGTCCTGAGTTTTTATTTTGCTGTTCACTATGTGGCAGCTTGCATTCAAAATGGGATTTTTTTGCTGTTCTCAACTTTCCTGCTGGGGGCCCTCACACAGGTTTTTTACAAGGCCTGGTAGTGTGTGGTAGTTTATCCCCATATAGTTCATTTTTCAGGATCTTCTTCCTTGCCAATTCTGAGGGAAATATGAATTGTCTATCACACCTATGGGTCCTTCCTGTGGACTCCCGAGCTCCATCTTTTTGTGGAGCTTTCCCTTACCATGTGAGGTTTACCCAAAAGTTCAGAGGTAATTCAATACTGAGGAATTTTATAGTAAGGCAGTCTAAGATAGGCGTTGAAGCTGGTGGCAGTGGAGCTTTAGGGTAGTGTTGTGGTTTCAGCCAAATCTACCAAAAGAAGTACTAAAATTTAAAAAGAAAAAAGAAGAAGAAAATAATGAAATAGATACAATATATACAAAACCATATTGAGTTCCTAGGATTACAGTCACGTCACTGTCAGGCGCTGGGGAAGTCCAGGACTGGACTTAGTGATGGACAGGAGCTGGATCCCAAATCTGGAGTCAGGAACATACAGATTGGGATCAAAGGCAGATGAACAGACAGGATCCTCCTTGGACATCAGCCACTGAAGAAGGAGTTGACCCTTTGATCTCTCAGCTTTTGTACTGAGCACAATGCAGATGGGATGGAAGACCCAGTTGGTCAATTCTGGGTCACCTGTCCTGTCTGCTCCTCCCTACAAGTGTGACCCCTCTAAGCTTTTCTGTTCCGCCCCTCCAACGGGGCAAATAACAGAATTCCCTGCCCTTGGTTGTTCTAGCAATAAGTACAAGCAAGGGCCTGGCTGCACACCATNCCTTGGTTGTTCTAGCAATAAGTACAAGCAAGGGCCTCTCTGCACACCATTCCTTGGGATAATCAGGGTTTACTACTGTCAGAGTGAACAGTTTCTGAACAATATGCTGTTAATTCCAGAGTTCAGTTAGAAGAGACCCAGCTAAAAAAGTAAAATTACAGAACAGAAAATTGGTTCTGTTTTACCTCAAACCAGGACAGATAGGAAAGCGTACACTGTCTTGCACTGGAAGTAAGGATGTGGGTTATTCCATAGCTAGTTTCTAAATCAGATTTTGAAAGAAGATGTGGTCATGATTATGCGGAGCTCAGCAGAAACATCTGTTCAGTCCTTTTAAGCACAACAACAGGGAGGCTGCACCAAGGAAAATACCCTTTCCTTAAATAAATAGTATTGTCATCATCTTGGATGTTAAGCATGGCCAGTTCACTTCAGAAGCTGTGGAAAGAATCCAGAGAAGGGCACCAAAATCTACATGAGCCATAGGAAAAAAAAAAAAAAAAAAGAAAGAAAAAGAAAAAAAATCTACTTGATTTGGACCAGAACCAAATTATATGTGAAGAGAGGCAACCTTAATAAAAATAAGTGCGAGGCAACCTTAATAAAAATAAGTGCTGTATTTCATACAGTAGATAACTAATCCTTTTGCATACTAAAAGTTAGCATTGATTGCTGGCAGAGTTTAACTGGTATAACTAGAAGACGGTGGAGGTATATATATATGTAGTAGCCACAGTTATACCAAATGGACAGAAATATTTATGGAAAATAAAAATCCCTTTTTCAGTCATATGCCAGCTAAGATACCTAGAAATCGAAATCTTTTAGTTGACCACTTTCCTAGTAATTGGATGTTACATGATCTTTCACAAGCTTTATCTACATGATCTGTTCCTTGCAATTATCCAGGGTTAGTTCAACCTCAGATTTTATCTGATCTTGTTACCATATGGTACCACTCACACATTACTGACTGCTGAAAAATATAGTATCTTTGCTTCACATGGAATTGTGTAGCAGAAACACTATTGTCAGAAATGCAACCATTGTTTAACAGAATTTAGAGATTTTTTTGTGACAACTACAGCTGCTTTTCCTTTTCTTACCCAAGCACATTCACACTCATTCTCTATTATAGACTTGACAACTGTTAGAGCATCCTTTTAGTCTGGTTCCATCTATCACCATCTCTTTGAATGGTAGTTGTATAAGTGGAAAAATGACTTTTAGATAGGTAATGGCATACTTGAACAGTCAGCAGTGTTCTCTAAGAAATGGAGAATCTTCCTCAATGATTTTCATACTAGAAATATGTACAAGTTCATTTAAAAGTATTTTTCAGATGGGTAAAAGTCATGTTTTATAATTGCCAACTATTACTTGACAGGGAGAGCTCTAGCTGTGGAGAACTCATTGACATAATTGGTTCCCAGATTATTAGACAAAGTAATGAACAGGATAATCATTGTTTTGCATTATTTTATAGAATTAAGGCTTATATAGGTGCAAGCAGATCTTGTTAGAGTTTCTGAAGAATGTGTCAGTCAAAAATTAAACAGTCCAGAGAGTAACAAGAGCACATATAGTAATAAGTTCTATCTCCCTTTTTAATGCAATGGTGACAATTTTTTTCTCAAAAACATTGGTATGGACAAAGCATGGGACCTTATAATACCACTTTCTGCAGCCATTCTGTGTAATGTATGTAATTAGAGTTTCCAGTTTTGGGGCTTAATTAGAAGTCTGTTCTACAGGGATGCCACATATAGCCTGAAGAGTAGAAAGTGTTTAACTTGGCTTTTAATATGCCTCAAGTTATCTACTGGTAGCAAAGGAGTTGTTGATGAGTGAGGACGGCTCCTTCCAGCCATCATGAAGCTTAATTGTGGTGGCTGATATGATGGGTTTGCGTTTGAGAAAGATGGTTCCAGAAACGGAGAGATTGTGTCCTGAATACAAGCAGAGCCAGAAGACAGTGCAATGGTCCATGCTATGAGAGCCATTTAAGATATTTTTGAACTAATTGCAATCTGAGTTTTAAATCACATGCAGGCAAAGCTAAGCCATTATCTTATGAAATCATGGTGTTTCTGAAGGTCATTCCATCCAAATGAGTGGTTGTTCCCAGATATGAATCATGAGCTGTGGTCGGTTGCACTAGATTGCATAGACTCCATTGGAAGGGCATTAAGAGGCTGGAGGCCTTGAAGACAGAGTGCAAGGACTGACTTAAGCACCTTTCTGTGAAAAAAGGAGGTTGGCAATTGGACAGAATAGAAATGCATGCAGAAGTCTTTCTTATTTTTCTTTTTAACGATGGTGAAATAGACGGCAATTTGATATACCATCCCTTAGCTTTTTAAACTGTGAAACACTCTGTTACTAATTTATTTTTAAGATTCTTTGGCCCCTTTTATGTCTTAACATAGAAAATATACAAAGAAGGGACAATTTATCTAGTCTCCTCTGTGCCAAGACAGAATCAACAATGTGTGTGTTTCTTGATAGATACTGTCTAAGAGGTTTTTTGGCTCTTCAGGATAGAATTCCCAGCCTCCCCAAATAAGTCTAGTGCTTCCTTGTTTTCACTGTTAGAAAGTTTCCTCAATCGGTGTCTAAATTGAATCTTCCTAGCTGCAGTTCTCACCATTATTCTTTGTTCAGGCCAACCTCTACGTGGACAGCATGGAGATTACTGTGTTTATTTTACAGTAACCCCCAAACATGAACGTGGGAAACCATTCCCCAACTCCCTGTTTCTTCTTCTTGAGAAGCAACCCTTACTAATGCAGTTTTTGTGGATGTAGGACCATAAACCTATGCTCAGTCTCATTTCTCTCCTTTGGACTTTGTAGCAGTTCTGAGTTGCAACAATCAAACCTGAATGTATTCCTCCAGCTCAAGTGATAATTAACACCAAGGAGAGCAAAACTGATTTCTGTGTTTTTACACTGTACTCCCATTTATAACTTCCAGTGTTGTGTTCATAAGTCACAAGTACTCTTCTGCAGAAGCATTGTATAGACACTCAGTTTCTTCATTTTGTATTTCTCAAGTTATGTATTACTGCAAGAGTCTGTAACTGCATTTGACACTCTTGCAATGCCCTGTTGTTTTCCAAGTAATTCTCCAGTCCATCAAGAGAGGTTCAAGATTTCAGTGTGCTCAGCCCCTCTCTGACTGATGGTATTTGCAAATTCCTTCCTATTTTTTAATCACGCCTCTGAAATGCTGCCTCCCAGTTGATAATAAATGAACAATAGTTTGTATCTGCCCAGAATGTGTCCGCATGGACACCCTAGGGCATCCAAAAAAGAATTGCTTCTCTGTGTGTAGGCCATAGCATTTCATGTGAAGCTGGCTTAGTCTGTAAGTCCTTAGCTGTACTTATCCCCTGTAGATACAGGTGATACATATGTGCCGTATACGTAGAGCTTGCATGTATAATTTTGCAGTTGTCCACTGCTCTGAAATCTGTCTTTGAACGATTCTGAAATAGACTCATAACTGGGTATTTAACAGGCTATCAAGCCAAATGACGTGAAAGCATCTAAGTAATATTTGTTCATTTCCTTGTTTGTTCAAGGTTGAGATCTTACCCTTTTGCCTTTTGTTGCTGATATTAATAGTATTGCACACCTCAGTGCAGGAGATTTGTGGTGAAAATGGATGCAAAAAAGGCAGTATGAGCATTAGTTTTGTCTCCATACCCCTCTAGTTTTCCCCCAGCGTTGCACGGTGGACTAACCTTTTCTTCCATCATCTTTTTGCTCCTAATGTAGTTATGGAATTATTTCTTCCAGAGTTTGATGTCTCCCTTGCCAACTGTGTCTAATTTTGGCCAGTTATACCATGCTCTGCTATGGTATTCTTGCTTAGTAAGTTGACCTCATTTCCATTCCCTGCATGCTGTGAGATCAACACTGAGGTCCTAACTAAGACAATGTGGTCTCATTTACAACCCCCGTTACTCCTTTGCAGGAGGCTTTGCACTCCATGTGGTCAGTATTGTTTATTTAAATATCTGTTAGGTTTCTTTAACTCCTTTTTCGCTAGTACCACATTCTTGGGCATTCTCCCAAATAATTCTGCATTTATGAAACTCTTCATACTTGAAAGACTTTTTAAAAATTTATTCTGCTGTCATTTCGTTTTCCTTATTTTCCCAAATAACCTTTATTCTTTTATCTTACAATCAGTTATATGAATTATCAGATTTCCATTTTGCCAATTAAGGCAAAATTTTGATTGCCAACTAAAACTTCCAGGTTTTCCTATGTACCATTTATAGTTCTTGTATTACCATTCAACCATCAAAGACTGAGATAAATGTACCACTGTCATCACATTGGCCCCTTCTTTAAGCCCTCCTTTAGAAATAAACTTGTTTTGGCAGTGCTGCACAGAAGAGCATTTTGTTTTATTTTATCTGCCCGTACTACTGGGCCACATATGTAAATACAACATGCATGGAATCATGGAATTGTCAGGGTTGGAAGGGACCTCTAGAGATTATCCAGTCCAACTCCCCTGCTAAAGCAGGATTGCCCAGAGCACATCACTCAGGACCGCAGGCAGACGGGGCTTGAAGGTCTCCAGAGAAGGGGACTCCACACCCTCCCTGGGCAGCCTCTTGCAGGGCTCTCTCATCCTCTATGGAAAGAAGTTTTTCCTCATATTTGCATGGAACTTCCCATGTTCCAGTAGTCTGCATTCAGAGGAGGTCCAATTAGTAGAAGCTCATGCCTGTTAAAACGTGCATTGTGTTCTTGGAACCTCTTCTAAAGCTTACTATCAATTTTTACTAGATTTGGTAGCAATTCTTAATCCTTCAGGGATTTTGTGGAGCAAGAGAGCATCTGGCATGCTACAAAGAAATCTATTGATGTTCTCTTTGGATTTATGTTGTGAAGCTGTGTTTCATGCTGACTAGTTTAGGTAGCAAATGTAGAGGCTCTAATTAGAAATCTGATCTTCTTTATGCTTCCTCTACTGCTAGTGGAAACAGAGGAGCTCTTCCAAAGTGATGATGCAGAGTACCTGAATTAAGCTTTTATTTCTATGTACTTGGACTCAAATTATTTCTGTTTCTTGGAGAGCATTCCCCTGAGTATTAGATATTTGTGAGGCAAAATGCAGATACTGGTCTTCCCTGTCATGTGTGAACTTTTGCTCTGTGATCACCAAGGGTAAAATGAGCCAGCCAGCCTGACATGTTGTCTAGCCAACTCTCCAGAGCTTTTCCCTTCAGAAAGTCAGTGTCACTACGGTTTTTGCATCCTCAGATTCTACCTTTGCCCTGTGTATTCCTCACAGGTCAGTTCGATGCTGGTCCCCAGTACCAGAGCATCACATTTGTTCCATGTTACTAAACGTCGGTGGTATCCCTCCATATCCCTCCACGTACATAAATAAAATGTCATTTTCCCTCTGTGATATAAATGCTGCTAAATTTTTCATTTTTAATATTTTGGAGGAGTTTAATGTAAAAATGTCAACATTTATTTTCTCATACCTTCTTTTACACATAATTCCTCTTACATACCTTTGGGAAAGTCTGTGAGTTGTAGAACTGCTCTTTCTGTGTGATAAAATATAAAAGCACTGAAAAGGGTCAGTAGCAGTTTCTAAGAAATGTGGAACTACCCGAGTGGTCCCGAACAGTTATTTGGGATTAATCTTCACATCTCTCACTGATTTTTTGATTGGTTTTGTGTTGTGAGGTGTGGTCAAATGGCATAATGTTCATACATAAGCTTTCATGTAAGAAATACATTATATTACACAGGAACTATATCTAGTGGATCATTTATAGCTTAATAAATACATCAGGAGAATTTTTAATCATTTGAAAGAGAGACAGAAATAATAGAGGTGTTAATTCCTTGTCTTTGAACATTCTAGCCAAGATCAGGCAATCTACCAGTACACAACTACACAATACGTGCTGTATCCCTTCTAAACCACCAGTGTTCATCTTCAGGTTGAGCTACAAAAATAATCCCTGCCTTGTTGGCAGAAGGTAATTTTCGGTAGACCTTGGAGTAAGAGAATGGTGTAAGTTGTTAGTGGTGGTGTTTCTGGTATAGTCTTTCAAAACAACTGGATGTAAAATTACTCGTTTTGTGTCTGTTTGAACTCATTTAAATTATTTTTTTCCTGTGTAAAAAATCTTTAAATGAATCAAAAATAGTTAAATGATTGAATTTCTTGTTAGTTCATAGTTAGATCATAGAAAGGTTACTCGGTTCCTTTTGATAAGTGTGTTTGACATTTCCTTTGTAACGCCAACAGATGTTGGGTTTTAGCAGGTATGTTTTGGGGTTGGGTGTTTTTTTGTTTGCTTTCAATAAAAAGAGGAATTTTTAAAAGCCATTGTGAATTCTTCACAGAGGTATTAATTAGAAAACATAATTCTATCACTGTGCTTAATTGGAAAAAACCAGACAGTTAAAGCTCAACAGAATAAAAGATAAACTTTCTAGGAGATGTTTGGTGCTCCACCTCATTAACACACTCTGTTGGACAGCATTTTTTAAATACCATAAAAATTAATAGTGTATTAAAGAACTGTTTTATTGGCGTTTCTTCAAATTATAATTTAGACCTAGTGGTTAATTGTGCTGTCTCTATCATCAGAACATACAGAAGTAAATACACCCTTTGGCTTCAAAATTTTCAATTTCCATTTTAACGTTGTGACTGGCATGAAAACGCATTTTCTGGGTGAGGTAAGAAAAGAAGATTTCAGTAGAGGTTATTAGCTAACATTGTATGAGGAAGACCTCTCAGTCCTTCCAAGTTTAACAGTGCAGAAAAAATGCCAGCCTGATTTCACATGAGTAGGGTATTAAGAAAAGAACTAAACCATCTTTGTTAGTGGTGTTGTTTCTGGTATAGTCTTTCAAAACAACTGGATGTAAAATTACTCATTTTGAACTCATTACTGTTTGAACTAATTTAATTTTTTTTTCCTGTGTAAAAAATCTTTAAATGAATCAAAAATAGTTAAATGATTGAATTTCTTGTTAGTTTAGTTTGGGTTGTTTTCCCCATTTGGAAGTGGATCTGCTTGCTGCTTAGTACTTACAACCTTTTGAAAGTTTCTGTCGCACCCACTGTAGCTCTTTGGCCATTATGAGTTCCTTTTGCTTTTTTGTCATCTGTTCCCAGCACATGTTATCTTGCATCTCAAATTTCTGAGCATGTTTGGTAAAGTCACTGGGGCTGGTCAACTCCTTATTTCCTGCATTTTTTCTATTACTGTTTCTTACCGAAAATTACGTGTACCAAGGCTAGATCATGATGACTACTTTCATGCATCACTCTATAACGCTTTAGCCTGAAATGATTTATTCAAATTTTGTTAAAATAGATCACTGGAAGCTTCTCCTCTAATTAATTAGTGTGTTTGCACCTTCTGTGTCACTGTATGCTCCTCTGCCTAGAGGCTGTTCCAGCTACTTCAGTCTTCCACGAGTTGTGTGGTCGTGTGTGGTCCACAGGTTTCTCAGGAAAGGTCTTCCTTTGCCAGTTCATCCAAGGCAATGACTATCATGAAGTCAGCAGTTACAACTTCTTGGGTTTGTTCTTCTTACTTTTCTTAACCTAACCATCTTTAATATCATATTTTAAGTCTTGTGAGCACAGTTCCCCAGTACTTGAAAGCTGTTACAGTTAATACCTAAAGTGGTTGGTGCAGCACGAATCTGTTTTCCAGTGCAGTCCACAAATGATCTGTTATTCCATTGCTAGTTGGTCTGCACTAATTTTTCTTCTTACCTAACCCACAGCAACCTTCTCATTCTCCCTTTATGCTATTCTGGTCTTCCCCCACTCCTTTTTTCTTTCCCAGGCACTTACTACTTGGCATTTATTATGGTCTACAAGAAGTAGTGAACTTTACCTATGTCCTTGCCAACCCTTGCTTTCTGTTCTGAAGTTCCAGCCTGTGCTTTTCTCTCAGGTGGGCTAGTTAACATCTGATTGAATCTCTTTCTAGCATTTAGCTTGAGGTCTGCAGTTTCTTTTTCACATGTTATATGAAATTGTACACCCAAAAACTTGGCACTTTTTTTCCCCAAGTATATTAGTCAATAAAATAAAAGATGCAGCAACTCTTCCTACAAAGCTTGCTTGTCTCATGTCCTTACAACAACAGGGCTACAAAAAAGCTAACACTGTTCCTCTTGTATTCACACGGTAATATAACTTGGCAGTCTTCATAATGCTCCTGATTTATGCAGCCCAGTGAAATGGCTCAATCACACTTGGCTGCAGTTTCATATTGTGTGTAACACAATCTGCAAGCAGATCGCTGCTGAAAACTGGCATTCTCTTTCTGCCCCTTGTGGTACCTTGCAACTTTGCATGAGAGCTGATGGTCGTATGACCTTAGGATAAGTTGGATCATCTTGCTGATTTAACAAAAGATTATTGTCCACAAATTATTCCTTTCCTATGAGATTTATTGATCTGGCTCGTGATATGGCTACACTGTTTGCTGTCAGCTAAGCAATGGAGATTCAGGGGGATCATGCCTTTCAGAGAGAGCCTGTAATTGAACGAGCTTCAGCATGATAGTAAAAATTTCATATATGATAATAAAAATGTCTGTATTGCTCTTTCCTACAAAACACTGTCAAGCTTAGGGATAAAATGTTGAATTTACTCAAGTTTGGTGTAGAACCTTTGTTGACACGAGTGGGTATTACTATTTCATCTCCTTTTATGTTGGAACTGAAGGTAGCTTCAGCAAAGAATAGTTTCTGTGGTAACTGTTGATTCTTTTCTTTCTAACTTCTCCTCTTGCCTTTACATTGTGTAAGTGCCATTTTTGAACATATATTGATTTGTTTCTTCAGGTGCAGGAGCACTGGTATCTAAAAATCTCATTGTTATACATTAATTAATTCTGGAATTTAAATGTATCTGGAGAAATTCATTGTGCAGAAAGAAGATAATGTGTCGTACCAGTTTGATTTATACCAGAAGTGCATGTTCTTTGTGGCCTTTCTCTTTTCTCACTAATTTTATTTTCTTGCTGCTTCTGCTGCATGTTTCACTGTTTCTTTCCAGTTGTTCTCCAGTTTCAGCATTAGTCATGGCCTATCCGTAATTAATCTGTGTGTGTTCCACAACCCACACCACAGGAAGCGTGGAAGTATTATATATCCACCCTACTGGAATGCAAATCCCATGACATATTGGCCAAACAATGCCATATAGCAGGGAATCACAGGCAATGGTACTGTAGGCTCATGACCTGTTGAGGGACCCTGGTACCATATACATACTGGTTTTCTTGGTGTCATCAAATGCCTTCAGCATTTCTTGTTTTTCAGAGTCCATGCTTATCACTCTGTTTCTCTTTTTACTACTTCACATCTTTCTGGTCTACTCCTGTGAGTAGACAGGAGTGGGACATTGTGGGACAGGTTGTCAGCTAGGCAATGAGTAAATTAGCAAAGACTGCTCTGAAAGTAGTGCCAGTATTTTCAGTGAAATATAGAGCTCAGCGAGGGAGATAACAGCTAAATATCGTTTAATGTTTCTGACACATCTGCTTCCTTCGGCCTCCAGTTGGAAACAAGCACTAAGAATTAGGGGTAAAACAGGTGTAAATATTCTGGAAAATGCTGTTTTTTACTGTGAGATCACAAATGGTGGTTGCAAACATTTATCTCTTAGTTACCTTAACGGATGTAAAATACTGAGAATGTTCTAGTAATGTTACTTCCTCTGCTGTCTCCTCTCTTTCTCCCTGTATTTGCTAGTTTGTTTTTGTTGTCTGTTTATTTATTATGCTAGAGGTGATACCCACTTTTATGTAATTACTTTTTTCAGTTATTAGGATTCCTTCAGTAGTCAGACACGTCCTCACAACCTGAAAAAAAGCATGAACTTTTATGGTAAAAGGAAGCTCAGTAGTGGAACTGCTTTTAAAAATTATTGTAGAAGATACTGTGATTAATACTTTTAATGGTGTTTCATCATTGAATGCTTGACAAATGTAGAAAGTAAAAATAATTATAATGTTCTTCCACAGCTTTTACTGTTGATGCCTATTAAATTATGAGTATAGATGGGTTTAGTTTTGGTGCTGGTTACACTAGTTTTTCTATTAAGGTTACCTGTCACCCACTTTTCTGCCAGTACAGCAGATTACCTGATGTGAGTGTTAGATTTATTTAAAAAGAGCAAATTTACTGTCTTCATTACCTTTAATTAATTTGTTTTGTACCACATTCCAGGCAGATGCACAAGTACAATAATGATCTTAATTTTTGATTGTGTAAAATAGCTCTAGACATAGACTCAAGATAGTGGGCTGTGATTAAAACACATCAATCAGTTGTAAACTGTGTTATCATCAGTAATGCTGATTACTGAAGAGAGCGCACTGGTGCTGGATTAAGACCACATGCATTTACAGTAGCAACTAGAATCAAATGCTGGTTAAGTAGTAGTAGGTAATTGTCTTTGTTATTCCCACTCCCTACCCCTTTCCACCTCCCTAATTGGAACTCTGTTTTTTATGTAATCTTAGCTGATGCTATTTCTGACACTGTCTTCTGCTACCATCGGCTTATTTTCTAGATGGGAAGTGATGGAGTTTTGCGCCTCAGTAGTTCTGCTCTAAATAATGAATTCTTCGCGTACGCAGCTCAAGGGTGGAAACAGCGATTGGCAGAAGGTAACTCTCAGCTTGTCCTCAGATTTACCATAGGTTCATAGTTTTTATGAAGGATGTCTCTGTTTTTACATTTTAGAATAGAAGGTGTAATACACCAGTAATTCACCAGCAAAAGAAAAATTGCTGATTCCATTTTGAATTTAATGTACATTTTTACAGCTTGCTGTGGCAGCTTGTTTTGACAGTTAAAAAACAACAAAAAAAAAGGCATTTTTCATCAGTGCCAGCCTTGGAAACATAAATGCGTGCAACTAAATCCCACCAATATACTTTTGAAATACTTATTTTACAGAATCAGAGAATGATATGGGGTTGGAAGACACCTCTGGAGATCATCTAGTCCAACCCCGCTGCCACAGCAGGTCCTCCCAGAGCAGGTTGCACAGGAACATGTCCAGGAGGGTTTTGAATGTCTCCAGAGATGGAGACTCCACCACCTCTCTGGGTAGCCTGCTCCAGTGCTCTACCACCCTCAAAGTCAAGAAGTTCCTCCTCATGTTTAGATAGAACTTCTTATGTTCAAGTTTGTGCCTGTTTCCTCTTGTCCTCTCACTGGGCACCACTGAAAAAAGATTGTCCCCTTCCTCTTGACACCCACCCTTTAAGTATTTATATTTATAGGCGCTGATCAGATCCCCCTCTAGTCTTCATTTCTCCAGACTAAGAAGATCCAAGTTGCTTAGCCTTTCCTCATAAGAGAGGTGCTCCAGGCCCGTAATCATCTTTGTAGTCCTCTGCTGTACTCTCTCCAGCAGTTTCCTTCTTGGACTGGGGAGCCCAGAACTGGACACAGTAGTCCAGATGGGGCCTCAACAGGGCAGAGTAGAGAGGCAGGATAACCTTTCTTGACCTGCTGGCCACCCTCTTCTTGATGCATCCCAGGATGCCATTGGCCTTTGTGGCCACAAGGGCACATTACTGGTCATCCTGTTGTCTACCACAACTCTTAACGTCTTTTTCCAGAGAGCTGCTCTCCAGTAGGTCAGCCCCCAACCTGTACTGGCACAGAGGATCATTCCTCCAAGTGCAGCACCCTACACTTGCCCTTGTTGAATTTCATCAGGTTCCTCACTGCGCTACTCTCCAGTCTGTCCACATCTTGCTGTATGGCCACACAGCCTTCTGGTGTGTCAGCCAGCCCTCCCAGTTTTGTATCATTTATTATTAATGATATCATAGAATCATATCAGAATGGTTAGAGCTGGAAGGGACCTTAAAGATTATTGAGTTCCAACTCCCCTTCCATGGGCAGGGACACTTCCCACTAGAGCAGGTTGCTCAAAGCCCCATCGAGCCTGTTCCAGCCCTCTAATCATCTTTGTGGCCTTCTGCTGGACCCATTCCAACAGTTCCATGTCCTTTCTATGTTGAGAACTCCAGAGCTGGACGCAATACTCCCTGGCTAGATTCAATTCTGTCTGGGCTTTTGCTTGCCTGATCTAGTTCCTGGCTGCTCAGACAGTTTCTATATATTCTGCCCAGTCTACCCGTCCTTGCTTCCACCCTCCGTAGGCCTCCTTTTTAGTCTTGAGCTCATCCAGCAGTTCCTTTGTCATCCACACAGGTCTTCTGGCTATTTCGCCTGACTACTTCTTTTTTGGGATGTGCCTCTCCTGAGCTTGGAGGAGGTAATCTTTGGATATTAACCAGCTTTCTTGGGCCCCTCTCCCCTCCAGTTCTAGGACTTGACTGAATGGCCACAAGTTGCACCAGGGGAGATTTATATTAGATGTCAGGAAAAGCTTTTTCTCCCAAAGTGTGGTCAGGCACTGGAGAGGCCTGCCCACGGAGGTGGGGGAGTCGCCATCCCTGGCGATGTTGAAGAAGCATCTGGATGAGGTGCTACAAGACATGATTTAGTGGCTTAGTGGGTAGTACTGGTGATAGGAGGATGGTTGGACTAGATGATCTTGTAGGTCCTTTCCAACCTTATATTTCTGATTCTATGATTCTTTTTCCAATACTACCCTTCCTATCAGGTCTCTTAGGAGTCCAAAGTCTGCTCTCCTAAAATCCAGGGTAGTGAGCTTCATGCACAACCTCTTTGCTGCCCTAAGAATCTTGAATTCTACTATTTCATGATTGCTGCAGCCTAGGATACCCTTGAGTTTGACATTCCCCACCAACCCCTTCTTGTTGATCCAGCACAGCTCCCTTCCTCGCTGGCTCCTCAATCATTTGAAGAAGAAAGTTATCATCAATGCATTCCAAGAACCTACTGGATTTCTTGTACCCTGCTGTGTTGTCCCTCCAACAGTTATTAGGGTGGTTGAAATCACCCATGAGGATCAGGGAGTGTGAGCATGATGCTGCTCCTATCTCTCTATCCTCCCTGTCACTCTGATCTGTAGCAGACCCCTACCGTAACATCACCTGTGCTCCCTTTCATCCTGACCCATAAGCTCTCCTTTGGGTCTTCATCTGTGCCCAGATGGAGGTCCACACACTCCAGGCAGTCATTGACATAGAGGGCAACACCCCCTCCCCGTCTGCCCAGCCTGTCCTTCCTGAAGAGTCTGTATCCCTCCATTCCAACACTCCAGTCGTAAGAGCCATCCCACCACGTTTCTGTGATGCCAATAAGATCATAGCCCCGGAGGCATCCGCATGTCTCTTATCTCCTCTTGCTTGTTTCCCACGCTGCGTGCATTTGTGTAAAGGCACTTCAGCTGGGCACTCAATAGGGCTGACTTATTATACCATTATTAATAATAATAATTTACTATATTTTTTGGTGTTTGTTATTATTTATAATTATCATTAATAATTATCATTTTTATCATTTACCATTTTATATGGTAAATTAAAAATTTCTATGTCACACTTTTTTTTTATTATCTTCATTTGGAATTGTTGGATGACTGTAACAGAAATCACTGTGTGTCATCTTTATATCTGTAACTTATAATGACCCATAAGAAGTTAATCCTTGACAACTTTTATTCAAAATTTTAGTATTTGTTTTTTAGGAGAATTTACACCAGAAATGCAGATGCGCATCAGACAAGAGATTGAAAAGGAAAAGAAAACAGAACCCTGGAAAGAAAAATTCTTTGAAAGGTTTTATGGTGAAAAGTAAGTATTGAAGCAAATGAAATTTTTTATTTATTTTTTTTTTTAGGAGGAAATTAAAATATAATTCTCTGCTTCACAGAGCACAGTCATATGCCGTAAAACTTAATAAAGCAGTTATCAAAGGCAGTCATTCCCCAGCATAAGAAGCTCTGGGTAGAATTATAGTGGTGTGGCTGCACTTGCATTACAATTGCATTTGTAAAGGTTCATAAGTCATCTGTAAAAATTCATTCCAAGGAGAGCTTAAGACACAAGGCCCCAAGCACGTGCATATTTTCTAATTATCATTTAAAAGATAGCATTAGGGCAGTTCTCTCCTGCAAAATATAAATACAGCTTCTACAGACTAGAAAGACCAGTAGAGATATTTCTGTAGTATGTTTTTATTTATTTTATTTTTTCTAAGCAAGTCGCAAGGTTTCTGAGGTCAAGTAGCATGTTTTGTTGTTTGACTGAGCGGGCCCGTTGCTGGAGTAGAATGTGTGTCATGGAAGAAATATTGGCTGGAGACAAATATACGTGTCAATGACTAGTCTGATTTAGTAAGTGAGATGCAAAGAACTTATAAATATCCTTCTATTAATTAGAAGGTATCACTCCAGGTGCAAAATGGGATTAGTCAACACAATTTCATGAAGATACAGAGAGGATATTCTGCAGACGGCATTCAGTTCTTATATTTATTTAAAAAAAAATCAGAATTTAAGAGGAGTCACATTTTTTTAAAAATTAAAGAATCTTCCATTTTAAAATTGCTTTAAAAAGTCAATCCATCAACAATTGGCATTACATGTTGGTTTTTAAAAATATTAAGTATAAAAGTATTAGATATTATAAAGTACAAAGTAATTCTTTAAAAGTTACTGGGCCTTTTAAATTTATATTCAGGTACATTTTAAGGGAAATTATGCATAATATGTATCAGACAAAAATGTGTCATGAGAACCATCATCACATGAGTTGCCTTAGTTTTGTTGTTAGAAGTCTTTTAATTAAGTAAGTCCAGGGCACAGGGAACCCTTCATATAAATGATTAACTTAAAGGCTAAGGCATTAACTGTAGTGTTTCTACACTAACAGTGCTACTTCTCACAACCCACTGCCTTGGAGCACTGGGACAGGTACTGAAAACAAGGCCACAAATGGACAGATCCATTTTAATAGTTTATTTTGCACATGCTTGCTAAGTACTTTCTCCCAGTGAGAATAACATTTCTACTCCGCTTTATATATAAGGGAAATGCTAGGATCTTAGTATGGCAGACTTTCTCATTGTCAAGTGCTTAATTTCTTATGTAACAGCTTTGAGACCGTTTTTCAGTAAGGAACATAATGGCTTTTGATTATGGATATCAAGAGAAGAGTTAGTTACCAAGCTTTCATGAAGGAAGGGGCTATATAAGGTACTGGCAGAGGGCCTTCCACGAGAAGTAGAAGCTTAGTACCAGCAAAGCACAAGCACTTCACTCTAGCTGAAGCCTATTCCTCAGTCACAAAGGACTGTCACATGCACAGAGAACGATACTCATAATTTTACAGAGCCAGCAGTCCTGCTGTGCTAGCTGAATGCTGGACACTGTAATGGTTGGCAGATAATTGCTCAGTCTGCAGTGATACGTGTCATTTGGGTTGATAGGTTCCTGACATCGACATTGTTATGCAAAATGTCATATTGCACATAATTTCCATTTTGACTACAGCACTGAATCTGGTCCCCCCTGCCCTTTCCCCCGATTGCGTTGGTTCACTTGCATTCTTCTTCCCAGCTCTTATGTAGGCAGATCCTACTTCTTTGCTGCCTGGCCAGATTAAGTACTTTTTCTCATTATTTTCTAACTAAATGGTAGGTTTTGCTATAGTTTCCACCTTGTTTAAGTTCTCTCACCTTTTTTCACTTTGGTTTTTAAACTTGCTTTGAGCAAGGTTGTCTCTTTTCAGCTATGTTGATTTGACTGAAGCAACAGGTTTTGAAAGCTTCCTGAGGTATTTCTCACGTGCGCTGCCTGGAAAATGGATTTCTCTTGCGGTCTAGGTTGTTCACTTTACATTCAATGTGGTAATTTTGCTCTAACTTCAGCTAATTTGTTCTTTTAATGTTCCATAAGTAAACTCAGGTTTTGCCTTATACATAGAGAAGGACCATTAATAAGATGCCGAATCTTTGTAAACATTTTCACCTGCTTCAGGCCATCCCCATGTGCCAAAAAACAAGCCATCAGTTAAAAAAATCAGGCAGGCTGAATGGAGAGGCATGGTTGCAACTCTGGGAAAAACAGTTGATGGCCTTTGGGAAAAGGGTCAGGTCAGTCCACTCATGAAGACTACAAAGATGTTGGGAGGATATGTAGGGAGAAAATGAAAAGGGCCAATGTCCATCTAGAACTTAACCTGGCTTCTGATATTATGATGAGGGACCTGCTACAGCACCTAGACATACACAAGTCTAGGGGGCCAGATGGAATCCACCCGCGGGTACTGAGAGTGCTGGCAGAAGTGCTCACAGAGCCACCTTCCATCATCTATCAGCAGTCCTGGCTAATCAGGGAGGTTCCAGTTGACAGGAGGGTAGTGAATGTGACACCCATCCGTGAGAGGGGCCAGAAGCAGGATCTGGGGAACTCTACAGGCCTGTCATCCTGACCTTAGTGCCTGGGAAGGCCTGTACTCAGCACTGGTGAGGCCGCACCTTGAGTACCATGTTCAGTTTCGGTCCCCTCACTACAAGAAAGACACTGGAAGGTGCTGGAGCATGTCCAGAGAAGAGCATTGAAGCTGGTGAGGGGTCTGGAGAATAAGTCTTATGAGGAGCAGCTGAGGGAGTTGGGGTTGTTTAACCTGGAGAAAAGGATGCTGAGGGGAGACCTTATCACTCTCTACAGCTACCTGAAATGGGGTTGTAGATAGTTGGGTGTTGGTCTCTTCTCCCAAGTTACAAGTGATAGTACAAGCGGTAACGGCCTTAAGTTGCACCAGGGGAGGTTTAGTTTGGACATTAGGAACAATTTCTTTACCAAAAAGGTTACCAAACATTGGAACAGGCTGCCCAGGGAAGTGTTGGAATCACTTTCCCTGAAGGTATTTAAAAGACAGGTAAACATGGTGCTCTAGGGACATGGTTTAGTCATGGTTTTCTCAGCATTGGGTTGATGGTTGGCCTTAATGATCACAAGGGTCCATTCCAACCTAGACAGTTCTATGATTCTATGGTTCCCAGTTGATGACATTCAAAGGTTTTAGAGTGTTTCTTCCATGACAGCTGTATTATGTTTCTTGTATTTGCTCTTATCTGTATCCAGGCTGTTTATCATGGGACTGTCAGTTGTAGTTTACTTCCATCCATTTCTGTTCCCTTTCCACTTCCTTGTGATTGTTCATTTTTCCTTTCTCTGTTTTTCTTTAAAAAAAAAAAAAGTTCATTCTGCAATCTGTCCAGGATCAGCTGATACATGTTGCCAGAAATCTACGTTCTTCTGGCTTGTTCTCCCAGGACTGCAAGAATTACACTCTATTGTCTCAATATATTACTACTTTTCCCTCTCTTGAGAGAGTTACATGTCAGGATAGTACTTCCAGCTCCCTAAATGAAAGCTTTATTTTTGGGTAGACCTCCTTTAAATTTTATTGCTGATTTAATAATCTAGTATTTTTTTATTATTATTTTTACTTTCCCCAATACTGCGTATCATATCACTCAAATATCAGTGCCCCTGTATCCTTGAGTAGCTGTTTGGGGTTTTTTAATTTGATGACATTATCAGTTGAATCCTGTCCTTAGCACTTTCACTGATGGCTGTTTACTGCTGTCCTCATATTTTTCTGCCATTTTGCAAACTTTGTGTGTCTCTCTTAAAGGAAGAAGGCAGATCAGTTGTTTATCTCACTGATCTTCAGCCTTCTCTTATTGAAAGCCTTTTTCTTCACTACAGTATCTTCTTCAAGATAGTAGTATTTCCCATATTGCAAAAGGCTGATTAAGATTCAGAACATGTTCTGCTGGCCTTAATCCTGCATTATCTTATTTTTCTTACACTTCTCCCTCTTCAATATGTTACTAGAATGTGTGTATTTGTGTAGTGTCCATGTGACAGTTGCATTCACTTTTATCCTGTCCTTCATCCCTTTGCTGATTTTCATTCCATAAAGAACAGGCATTATGTATTTGTGAAGTAAGCCAGCTAGAGAAAATAGACCACCGATTTGGCTTTCAGTAATACAGTGGCTTTCTTTCTCCTCCTCATTTTCCTGTATTAAGACAACTTTAGCTTGTTTACACAAGGAATTTTAGAGGAAGTTACTTACCTAAGCCTAGGTAAACTAAACTCTGCTCACCTAAGCATCTAACCTAAACTTAGACTAGGTAATCTATAGACTATACAGAAGAGAGACACATCTTCAGAAATCCATTCCATGTGGGAAATGTAAATTTGCTGTTCTGAATTGCTCTCTAGACAATCCTTCCTCAGCATATTGATAGCATAGGCTGACTTTGTGCATATTAAGTGACTAGTAGTAGGCAATATTAACAATTACCCTTAGAGTGCTTTTTGGGGTACCAGTTCCAGGCTGGGTGGTGAGGTGGGGGCGGGCTTGGTGGTTGGTTTGGGGTATTTTTTTTTGGATTTACAACTATGACTGTAATCCCTCTGCTCAGAAGTTTTAAAATCCGCAACGACAGATTTTTTACATGTTTACTCTGTAGTTCGCATACATGGCCCTGTATGATCTCTGTATCCTCTGGCTGCACATTGACAAGTTACCTCACTTCCATTTCTGAGTATCTTTTATGCTCACTTATTTTCATCTAATTCTTTCTTTACTAATTAAAATGAGAACAGAGATCAAACTTCTGTTAATTACATTTGAAGATGTAAGACCATGAAATTTCTTTTAAGGCCTCCATTCAAGCATTTGTGTATTTTCTGCTGTTATGGAATTGCTGAGGCACAAAGTCTGCTTGGAAAATCTTACTAAAGAAGCTGAACACCTGTACTCCCACTGTTCTTAGCGGAAAATTAGGATGTCAGAGTGCATACATTTTGAAAAATAACCCTTTTTTCAGCCCTTGGTTTGGTTTTGTGTGGGGTTTTTAATTCTGTTGAAATAATAAAACTTTTTAAAAATAAAATTTTCAGGGCCACAGGTAACACTGTTCCACCACAGGAATAGTTCCTTTGCACTTCATCCCTGAGAATGAATGCATGCATTATAAACATGTGTCTTTTTAGCTCCTTAAGAATGTTAAACTTCTTTTTAATTATAGAGATATTGAATGAATAATAGATGCATAGATCTGTTTATTTAGAAATAGTTTTTATCTTAAATGAAGTATTTAGTTTGTTGAAAGAATGGAGCAAAAGCACACAACCTGTCAAATGAGATCTTTATAATTGTCTCTTGAGTTGTAAAATGAGTTGTTTTGATTTTCATCATAAATTTGAAATTACTGTCAAATTACAAAACTGAAACACCTGCTTTGCTGTATTAGTTTTAAGTGCTGGTTTGTCTTTAAAGTGCAGCATTTAAGCCCGATTGCTGGCTGTGTTGACCCTAAATGCAGGTGTAAGAGGAAAAAAGGGATTTGCTTTGGAAGTGTTTACTGATGGAAGAAGATATCGATGTGTATTTCCTCTGCAATGCATGCTGTACTAGTATTGCAGTATTACGCTGGTATTTAAAAAAAAAGGGCAAAACAAAACACAAATTTAAATGCAGTATGAGTAATGGTTTTGTTCCAGTGAAGTGCCAAATAGTTAAATAATGAATAACAGATTACTTATTTAAAAAAAAAAAAATTAAGCTTTTTAATGCTGGTAAGAAAATCTCTGTAGTTAGGTATCCAAAATATATAAAACCATACATAAATTAGTCAGCCACCATTTATGTAAACCACTGTTTTAAACTGGAAAATATGTCCTTTTTCTAAATAAAATATGGGGTTGAGAAAGACAATCCTATTCCTTTATCATGTCTGTGATGAAAAGACCTTTTTAATTTGTGTGTTTTCATTTAGATTGGGAATGTCAAGAGGGGAATCAATGAAGCTCACTGCAGTGCAGAGCAATGATGAAGATGAAAGCAATTCTTTGTGTGGATCTTCTAGCACAGCTGGTTCTTCTAAGCAAGCAACCTTTGAGGACCAAGAAGAGAAAGGCACTAAAATTCCACCTTTGCCAGAGAGAGATTATTGTCCACCTCTTTGTAATATGGAACAGGTTCCTGCCAAGGATCTAACCACAGACTCAGAGGATATACTGGTACCTGAAGAATCAATCATTCAGGAGGAGATTGCTGAAGAGGTTGAGACGAGTATTTGTGAATGCCAAGAGGAGAACCATAAAACAGAACATGAGTTTTCTGAGGAGTCAGTAAGTCCAGCTGGCACAAATGAAGAAGCAGAGGCAGTACAGCTTGCAGACAGCACCGAGTCCTGTGTCATGATGAATGATGTAACTGATACTGTATCTCACATTGAAATTAAAGTGGAGTTGAAGTCTGAATGCCCTCAGGAAGAGATGTCAGTTGTGATAGATCAGCTGGAGGACTGCGTATCACCAGCACAATCAGCTTCATCCACAAACTCTGTCAGTGATACAGCAGAGAAAGATTCTGAGTCTGCAAAAGAGCTAATTGTACCAGAAATGCAAAATGCTGCTCTGGAAGGCTCCCTGTTCACTGGTGGAGGCATTGCAGTGGATATGGAGCTTCAGAGTGACCCTGAGGAACAGTTGTCTGAGAATGCTTGTATTTCTGAAACTTCCTGTTCCTCTGGAAGTCCAGAAGGACCGTGTGTTTGCATTGCCTCTCCTGGAGGAGACACTCGGTCAACTTCAGAGGAACCCTGTACTCCAGCATCTCTTGAAACTGCTTGCTCTTCTGAAGCATCTGGTACTGAAAACATTGAAGGCGATATTCGGCAAAAGGCCAGTGATGAAAACTTGCACACACCTTTAATGTCAGAAATCTCTCCAATGTCCACCTCACCTGTAACTTCAGAAGCATCTCTGATGTCAAATTTACCTTTAACATCAGAGGCATCACCAGCTTCTAATTTACCTTTAACATCAGAAACATCTCCAATGTCTGATTTGCCTTTAACATCAGAAACATCTTCAGTATCTTCTGTTCTTCTAACTTCTGAAACATCTGTGGCAAATAGTTTGCCTCTTCCATCAGAGACATCTCCAGCTTCTATTTCCCTAAGCAATGAAAGACTTATTCTGCAACAAAGGAAATCACCGTGTTTGTTGGAAGACTCCATTCCCACTTTGAAAGAGGAAAGCTCGGCCATTTCTAAGGTGGTTCAAGAAGAGAATCTTGTTCAGCCAAAGCAACTTCAGAGTGCCCCTGAAAATATGAAAGTTGGTCCACTAACAATTATACCTGAAACTTCACTGTTGGAAGACCCCCAGAGCAAAAACCTCACTCATCAGCCTTGTAAGTCACATTCTGAAATTGAGAAATCCTACATTGCACCCATCCCAGAACACTCTCCTCCAGAGGGGATCAAAATTAAAAATCACAGCGTTCAGCAAAGAGGTGACAAGAAAGGTACGCTCTTGCCATCAGAGGTAGCTGTCTTATCAGAAGGATCAGTTGGCAAAAACATTGAATTGCTTTCATCAAAGCCACATGACAAACTATATACCTCATCTCTAGAGAAAGCTACGTTCTCAGAAGTGTGCAGAAGTAAATCTCACAAGCTAACAGGCAGCACCCAAAGCCGGCTAGAGAGTTCACATTCTTCCAAGTCATTAGAACCCACAAAATCACCTGAAGTGAGGAATGAAAGTAGAGACCCAGAGATCCCAAAGAGGAAAACAGCAGAACAGCACAGTTTTGGAATCTGCAAAGAGAAGAGAGCTAGAATAGATGATGATCAGCCTAACCGCAGTGCTTCATCAACAAGTCCACCTGATAAAGATCAGCCACCCAGAGAAGAACCCCGTGTTCCACCCCTTAAGGTAAAGTAACAAATAAACAGGCTGACTTGGAAACAAAAGGTTTATTATCTCCCTCCTACTGACTGCATGCAAACAAACAGCACATGGGATATTTTTCTGTGGAGGTGTGAGCTGTGCTAGTACTGATGGTTTCTCTTTACTGTTACTCCCTACCCTGCCAAATTACTTCTGAGGCAAATATACCTATAGTTGTTCAGCTGTTCAGGGTCTTTGCTACAAAATTGCTTTGGTTTGAGGGAATTTTTCCAGGATCTATGGTTTAATCTAATTCCACAGCTTCCCCACCATTTAAACACTTCTACTTGTTTTTCTGATTGCCCAACTGTATTACCCGTTTGTTGTGCCTGTGACTTCTGCAGCAAGCATGAATAATAAATGTTACCATAACCAATACTAAGAAAAACCACCAGTGCCTTATCCAGCAAGAGAACCTGGAGTCAGAGTAGTTGGAGATCCATTTGCAAGCCCAGGGCTTGGGGTAGGCTGAAGTAGAATTGATTGACATTGATTGATACTTGCCCCTGACACCTGGCTGTCAGGGGCAAGTATCTAAATGATGTATGTATAAATATCTTTGTTAATGGCAAAGTGAAAGGGTGAATAGATACACCAGCTAAGCAAACACTTTTATGTGTATCATGCTGCTATGTAAGAAAGTAGATTCCACTTGAAAGGTCATTGGTTTGGGTTTTTTTCCTAGCAGAGGAATCTATACAATTAGTTATATGTAGGCTCAGCATTTTGACCCTTTTAATTTTATACATGATAAAGTCAGCCAAGCTTTAGATGCAATCTGCTGAACTTAAGCTATTGACTTTGCAATACTAGTTCCTGATTATTCAGAAATGCCCTTTTCTGCATTTATTTTTAACTGCTGCAATCACTGAACATTGTTAATACAGCCAGGAGGGCAAATAGGCTAACTGGTTTAATCACTAATGCGGCAGCATATTTCAACTAATTTATTTTTATGAGTAGTGATGCAATTGGAAGTTAGCCCATTCTGAGTTTAGTGATACTCTTTCATATTTGGGAAGGTCTCTATTTAGCCTAATACATTCTAATAATCTTCTAACCACAAAGGAAAATAGATCCTTAGGGAATGAAGAAAGGTCATGACTATAATAATAAAAATAATCAAGCACTTAGAGCTTTAGTAGTTCTGGTGATGTGAAGTAGAAACTGAAGTAAGTCACCACTGAAAGAGAAAGCAAAATGTTTTGAAGTAACTGAGAGTTTGTGATAGTCTTTAGAGCACGTTCATGTAAACATTAAAGCCTCAAAACGTTAGGCGTGTTTATTTATAAGCCAAAAGTTTAACTGCTAGGAAAAGTGAAGTATTACAGCCCTTCAGACCAGCCTAGAGTGGTGTGGTTATATCAATGGTTAGATATTACATTAGCATCTTACTGTTGATTTCCACTAATGTCTTGTGGAAAACCAGACGCTGTCAGTTTTGCACAGTCTTTGAATTGATTCTGTTGAATCTCCCAGAAGCCTCCAGCCAGTGAATGAAAATACTGAAAAGTTGGCAGACATTTCCAAAATAACTATGGTCAAGCGATTCTAGTTGGTTTGTTTGTGTAACAAATATTTGGCTCTTTGGCCCTCTCACCAACAACCCCCTATCCTTTGTTATTAAAAGATGAAAAAGAACCCCAGTTGTCCTAAATCATTCTGCTATATGGCTCTGTCTCATACCTTATGACTACTTTTTCTACAAATACTATATAGTTTTCTTCTCAGCTCCTTTCAGAATAGAGTTCACAGCGTTAAACACTAAGTCCTATTACTGTGGACAGCAGGTAAACATATGTCCCTTTTAAGAACTGCAAATGTTTTTTTGCCAACCCTTGGGTATTCTGAGAGTGTATGAGTTATAAAGTGGTTCCAGGACTCTTAATCTCTAACTCTGGAAACAGATGTGCCTAAGTGGAAACACACAAATAATTCCAGTGATTTTACAGGTTGTTATTTTGCTTAAAGTTTTTTGTATTCAAAACTTCAATATTTGCCTTTTTAATGCTTGTAGGTTTGAGGATTTCTTTTTTGAAATGCAGGATTGTAGGAGGTATCCCAGGGATATACTAAAGCAGGTCTTTGAAAATTGCGAGTGAGGAAGGGAAAGGCATATCCTTTGATGATTCACTTCTTTTACACCGCTGCTCTCAAGTGCTCTATGGTATAACATGAAAAACAGGCTCAGTGGAGACACTGCTACATCCTATCTAAAGGCAAAATTGGTTGTCTGGTATATAAGGGAAAGACAGGCTCTTCCTAATGTCTTAGTCATTGGAGACCAAGTAGCAAAAGCACTACATGATCGTTATTTTTTCACACATTTGCAGCAAGTGCTTAGTTGTAGGCTCCTTTCCAGTGTCATTGCACTCGGCTTGTTGATCTTCTCAGGTAGATACACTGCAGATAAAACAGGTCTGACAAATTGTATCGGATAAGCATCATGTTGTCATCCAGTTCAATCTTTCTTCCTGTCAGAAGGATCAACGTGAGTAGGCTAATACAGGTGTCAGTTATGATAAAAGAACGATAAAATACTGCAGTGCAAATATCCTTGATATACAGCATTTTTCTGTACTGCTGCACTGAACAGCAATTCCCTTCATTACCTTTCTCTGACCTTTTTAGGAGACAGCTGGTGATTTTAGCGAATCGATGATCTCAATAAAATTATTGGTTTTTTTCTTCCTTTAGATTCAGCTTTCAAAAATTGGACCACCTTTCATCATCAAGAGCCAGCCTGTTTCTAAACCAGAACCTCGAGTTTCCCCAAGTACATCGGTCAGCAGTGGGAGAAACACCGGGGCTAGAACTCTTGCAGATATCAAAGCAAGAGCTCAGCAAGCAAGAGCCCAAAGAGAAGCTGCAGCTGCAGCAGCTGTGGCAGCGGCTGCGAGCATAGTCTCTGGAGCAATGGGGACCCCATGCGAAGGTGGGAAGACAAGAACACTGGCACACATCAAGGAGCAAACAAAGGCCAAGCTATTTGCAAAGCATCAAGCCAGAGCTCATTTACTCCAGTCTAATAAAGAATCAAAGTCGCAGTTCAGCTCAAAGGAAAGTACCTCGGCTCTGGAGATACCAGCTTCTACTGAGACAAAGATTGAAGGTTCCACGGGTGTCATTATAGTTAATCCTAACTGCAGATCCCCTAGCAACAAGGCTGCCCATCACCGCGAGACCACCACGCTGTTGCAGCAGTCAGCGAACACCGCTACGTTACCAGAAACTGCTCCTGAGATACCTGTGCACAGTTCTGATGAAAATATACCTATGCCCCAATTGTGTGAGAAAATTATTTCATCTACCTCTACTGACAGTAACAGTGTGCCAGTGCTTTATAATAAAAGTTCAGTCTCTGTGTCTGTTTGCAGCACTGCTATGTCTGGAGCAATTAAAGAACTTTCTTTTGCAAGCTCTGTTGATAAATCCTCTGTTTTAATGTCTGTTGACAGTGCAAACACAACAGTTTCAGCTTGTAATATAAATATGCTGAAAACCATCCAAGGGGCTGATACTCCATGCATAACTGTTGGACCAAAATGTATTGACACCAGTAATGTACCGGTCTCCATAGACAATGCGGTCCTGTCAAATGCCATCGATGACAAAAGGTTGCCGATACCAAGTAGCAATGCGAGTAACGCAGTCTCCAGTCCTTATGCCACTGTGCCAGCTTCATCTATTGCAAATAATTTGCCAAATCATCTCTCTGGTAGTTCTGTACTGATTCCCCCGGTGGGGACTACCAACAGATTTTCTTCTGATAAGATAGCCATAACTGGGTGTAACGAGCAGAGCCCCGTCTCCATTCACACTACCGTTAGGTCAGCTTTAAGTTGCAGCGAGGCCCTTGCAGCAGCAGATCCTGCTGCGAGGCCACCCATTTCGATGTTTACTAGTAACATGGTGACAATAAGCTCTTACGATAACGCTACTAAATTAAATGCTGATCTCTTAGAAAAAGGCTCCGGAGCACGAAACCGAATGGATCTCTCTGGTAAATCTCAGCCGGTGAGCTTTACACAAACTGTCATGAATAGGTCCATACCTTGCAAAGTCATTGTGGACCACACTACAAATCTGAATTCCAGTCTGTCACTTTCTTCTTCTATTGAAAATGCAGAGAACAGCCTTGACCTGCAGAGCAGACCTGTAAGGACAGAAGCTGCCTTACAAAGTATAGCCTGTCCTCAGGTGTCTGTCATAAGCAGGCCTGAAGCGGTCTCTAATGAAAGCCTTGAGCACAATTCCAGCTTTATCGCCATTACAGCAAAGCAAGACAGCAAGAACTTGCAGGCGGGTTGTTCAAGTCTTCGAGAAGTGCCTCTTGCTCCTCAAGATAAATTAATTGAGGTGGTTACTCCCAGCCAAGGATTTGCTGAGCAATTAAGAGGTCCTTCAGCATTTAAAAATGAAGCAGATGCTGCCTGTGCCAGTCAGTATAGCACTAACAATAGGATTTGTTGGCATGAGGAAGAGGCAATGAGCACAGACCAGCCAGCGGTCAGCCACCTTAACTCCGGTAAGCATAAGGAATACACAGAGCAAAACTGCTTAAAAAATGTCAAAACCGAACCTTCCAGTTACACACAAATGTCAGAACTGCAATCCAGGAGTCTTTTGACGAGCATTGCTGTTCCTGTTAAATCAGAAGCCAATGAGTCTGACAAGTGCTTCAGGATGGACACTGAGGATTTTACAGGACCTGAAATGCCTGCCCAGACTGCAGAAATAGCCACGGGGACGCAGCCACCGCAGACCTCCAAGACATCGATTGCGGACTCCATGGAGGACTCCCTGCCCCTGACAACAGAAACCCTGAAGAGAGTTACCAGCGCCGGGGGCTCTAGCTGTCGCTTGTCGTCAGTGGAGGCCAACAATCCTTTAGTGACACAGTTACTGCAAGGCAATCTGCCTTTAGAGAAAGTGCTGCCGCAGCCCAGATCAGGAGCCAAACTAGAAATTAACAGGCTTCCCTTGCCTTTGCAAACTACCTCAGTATGTAAGACAGCAGCGTCCGAGAGAAATATTGTTGAACATCCTTCCAACTCTCCTAATCCAGATGGTAAAGGCTTTACCGCAGGCAGCATAGCCCCGCTACAAATCAGAAAGCGTGAAAACCATCCGAAAAAGAGGATGGCCAGGACTGTAGGGGAACATGCTCAAATTAAATGTGAGCCTGGGAAGGTGTCAATGGACACAGATGTTAAAGTGGCTCCTTGTGTAATTAGTTCCAGCATGAATCAGCTAGGGCATGGTCAGCCATTTAAGCAGGAGTGGCTGAACAAACATGCCATTCAGAGCCGAATTGCTCACAGCCCAGAGATCAAGCAGCAGAAGAGGCCATTGCCTTCATGCAGTTTCCAGCAGAGCTTATTTCATGTTGATAAAAATGGCAGCTTTCATGCAGAAGCTAGTACCTCACATAGACAGCATTTTTACCAAATGTCCATGGCTGCAAGAGGCCCCATTCCTACGGCAGCTTTGTTGCAAACTACTTCAAAAGGCCCACCTGGCTGCAACGCATTTGCTTTTAGCAGACACCTGGAACAGAAGGGCTTGGGAGACGTGAATATTTCTACAGCAGCTCACCAGCTGAGGCTAGGAAGCGTTTTTTCCCCTAATATTCAAATTAAGGAAGGTGATGACATTGCCAGTGCCTCTCAGACTCTGCAGAGTAAAACATTAGTGCATCCCCCTCCTCCCCCTCCTCCCCTGCCACCTCCTCCCCCTCCTCACCCAAATGCAGAAGTCCCCTCTGATCAAAAACAACCGACAGTTACTATGGAAACCACTAAAAGACTTAGTTGGCCTCAGCCAGCAAGCATCTGTAGCAATATAAAATCTGAACCTATTTCTTTTGAGGAAGGTTTAAGCAGCAGCTGCGAACTGGGCATGAAACAAGCTTCCTACGACCAGAGTGAAGTGAAAGAACAGTTAAAAGCGTTTGCATTAAAAAATGCAGATTTCTCTTCCTATTTACTTTCTGAGCCACAGAAGCCTTTTCCCCAACTTGCTGCTCAGAAAATCCAGGCGCAGCACCCGCAGCAGCAGCAGCCCCAGCAGCAGCCCCAGCAGCAGCAGCAGCTCTGTGGAAATTACCCAACGATACACTTTGGTAGCACAAGCTTCAAAAGGGCAGCATCTGCGATTGAGAAATCGATTGGGATTTTAGGAAGTGGCTCCAACGCCGCCACAGGCCTGTCTAACCAGAACGCGCAGATCCCGGTTCAGAAATTTGCTGACAGTAGCAACGCCGACGAGCTGGAACTGAAATGCTCTTGCAGGCTGAAAGCCATGATCGTGTGCAAGGGCTGCGGAGCCTTCTGTCACGACGACTGTATAGGGCCTTCCAAACTGTGTGTAGCTTGTCTGGTTGTACGGTAGGAACTGAATCAAAGATGCAGTATCCCCTGAGCAGCATGGGAGAGCAGGACAAAGGAACGGAGAAATTGGAACAGTTTAGGCCACTAATGGTTTGCAATTAGTTGATTATTTTTTTTTCTTTGTTTGTTTGTTTTCCTTTCATGTGGTGCTTTCAGAATTTAGTTATTCCTGCCTGAGTGCCATTTTCTGGGAAGAAGAGGAAAACAGTAGAAGTAGTTTAAAAAAAAAAAAATAGCCTTGTTACTGCAGCTTCTATGATCTCTCTTGCTGTGCTAAAAAAAAAAAGGCATTAATGCATGTCTTTTGTAGCTTCTCTTTATTTGCACAAAGTGCAGCACATTTTTTCTCCACTTTTTGATAGCTGGTACAAGCTGCAGATGAAAGATCAGAGGAAGACTAACTCTGCAAGAAGTGGAGTATCTATGCAGAATAGCGACTATTTTGAGTGGGGTAGTGGCAAGGTGCTGGGTATTGGCCATCGTAGCTTCTAAGTAAGTTTGCAGGTTTTCTGCTGGTAGGATTGTTTTCTTCAGTTGACTTTCACTATCTAGGGCTTAAATATAGTCACTTCATCTAGCAAAAGTAAAAAGAAAAGGAATTTATATTGTTAGAGGAGTTTCCTCACATGCCTGCCAGGGACTATGGAACTCAAATCTTACTCATCATCTCTTCTTGTTGATTCCTTGATTCCTTGATTTGTGTATGTGACGGGTTTGTGGGACCAGCACTGGAATCACATTGGCTTCAGTAGGGTTTGGAGAAAGTGACTTCTCTACTGGGAATTAGAAACCTGTTTTCTCTTCCTGTTTCCCATTCAAATATTCTTAATTTGTATTTGTCTCTAATCTTTCCACTCATTTTGCCAGACCCAAGTATATATATAGGGTCAGACTTATGTAATAGGTTCTGGATGGTTTAGTCTTTCCGTGGCCTGAATACGTTGCATTCTTACGGTGAAGGAATAAGGAGAGATTCTAATTGCGTATTGTTTGAATATTAGATTATCGGTTGTTTTTCCTCTTACGTGAGTCACCCTATTTAAACAGCATCTCAGAGGTTTGCCATTGGAAGAAATTCTTAGACTTACAACGCTGACTCTCTTATTTTTTTCTCAAAGGAATCCAGAGCCCTTACTCTACCTTTTTGAAATTTCTTGAAGGGATACTGCATCTTTAAAGGCACCGTCAGTGTTTATCCAGTACTGTGTTTACCTTTAGGACTATAGCCGCATTCCAAATGCGCTAGCCACCGTAACAGCAGAGAAGAAAAATGATACTTTTGGGGCCCTATTCACCTAAAAGGAAAATATTATAAAGGGATAAAGCACATGCAGTTGCTGGGGAGATGAAAATACCTTGGGTTTTTTTACTCCCACTTCCAGAACACAAAGTGTGGAGTGCAAGTCATCCGTCTGCCAATATGTGGTTGGGTCTGCTCAAATGTCAGCATCAGAGAGAAATGTTATTTTTACCATTACAGTAGAACCTCACTAATCCAAAGACCTTACGGTCTGCTCAAGAAAACTGGTTTTCCTTCCACAGTTCTCAGAGAGCAATGTAGTACGAGTGTGTGAGATGTAATACTGCTTGGATTTCGTGATGCAATTTGCTGTTGCATTCTGAAATGTTAGTATGAATGGTAGAACTACATTTAGGAAATAAAAAATATACTCCATTTTACACTATACTTTTTTTTTATATGATCTCTGTTTGTATACTTATGTATAACCTCTAACTGGCCTCCCTGACGTGGGTGCATATTAGTGAGGTTCTATTGAATGGATGAACCACGTTTATTTTCTTGTGGGACCATTTTCACAGATGATAAATGCCATTTATTGTCTTAAAAGTGAGCTGGAATATCTACAACATACATTCCTGTCACAGGAAGCTCTATGGTGCACCTTGATGTTCTCTTTTATTGTAATTAGCAACATATCAATATTATTTTTGACACTGTGTGGTACAAAGGCCATTTATAATTACATTAACAAATTTGTTGCTGATACAATAATATATTTTTTCTATACAAAAGTGCTCCTTAATATGACATGTGAGTTAAGAAAGGGTTTCTCAGCACTTTCAGGTCTTCTGGTAAGAAAATAAGCCAGCCAAGCAAAAACCTAAAAGTAACCACAAGAGAATTGGCCTCCAGCGCTATGCCAGCTGCTGGCACAACAGCGACTGGAAAATACTCACCAGTGAGCATGAGTGTAGTCAGTTACTGCATATCAAATTCATATTTGAGGAGCCTTTGTATTGGAATTGTATTGCATTGTATTTATCCTTGGTAGAGGTAGGATACTTCTATTTAAAATTAAGAAAGCAATCAGGCTTAGACTTGTAATAACCTGTGTTTATATAAGCCTGCTGGGAATCCTTATTTCTAGCTCAGGTTTTCCTGTCCACAGCACATACGTCAATATTTGTTTGTACTTGCATCTTGAGATACTTCTTGTATTGACTGACATAATATAGAAATAAATTCCGGCCACAAAATAGTTTTACTTTGTTCGAGGGATAAGAGTGTGACTAATGTGGTAGGTAACTCATTTGTGTCATACTGTCATTTTTATATCAGGATTGCAACTTGCATGTGTGAAGTCATGATAAAATGTTATTTAAGATGGCATTAGACTGGATGGTGCTATGTTATATTACACAACTGACCAAACTCTTCCAGACTGCAGTTCCGCTCCTTCCATTCCTGAGTCCTTGGAGTTGCACCAGGCGTACCTGTGACCAATACATGAGCCAACAGTCATGAGGTGTCGTTGCAGATGATAGTTTTAGGGTATTAAAATCCTCAAAAGCAACTGCAGTTATACAGGAGCCTGACTGAATCCTAGTGTGACTGAAAACCTTACTTGGATTCTGGTATTACACAAATGCTTGGGGAAGAGCGAACTCTTGGTCTTCAATAGAACACAATCACATTTAGAGGTTAATTTTGAATGACTTCTTTCTTTTTTGTTTATTTTAATTGTCCAGGTTTCAGGCCCAATGCCATTGTGTTTTCTAATGACCATGCAGTTTGCACCGTGGGGTGTTAATAGTTTATGCACTGAAAAGTGGTGAAAGAATTGCTTACGAACACACTGCTCTGTGTTTGAGTGTACGTGCGTATGTGTCCCAGTGTCCAGCATGTACCATCTACCTTTTGTTCTTTTCTTTTTTCAAATCTCCAAAGTTGTTCCCCTACTCCTACCCCTGGAGCAGCACTTTTGGGTGAGAGGGAGAAACGCTCTTTTTTTTTCTTTCCTCCCTCTTTATTGTTTAAATTGCATACTTGTGAGATATGCAGGTAACGTTCGGGCATTTGCAGTGTGTGTGTTTGTGTGTTTCTGTTCTGAACTAGTTTTCCAAGCAGAAATTCCCTTTGAAATGATGTTAAAAAAAAAGAAATGGTGAACTGGATGCTCCCTGTTTGGATTTTATTTATCTGCTGAGGTCTAGTACGTGAAATAGTGTTTAAAGACAAAAGTCAAGGTTGAGCCATAAAGCAAGAGGTGTGTTCTCTGTACTACAGACTTTCTTCTCGAGGGTGGTGCATGTTGTCAGGGTGAGCAACAGAACGTGCAGATGGTTTTTCAGGGCCCTGCAATTCCTCGCACAGTCTTTAAGCTCGTGCATATGGTGCTTTATAATGCAATTTCTGAAGTAAAATGACCTTATGCTGCACCCCCCTTCCCCTTATAAACACACGCACAATTTCAGAATCGGTATTGTAGCCTCTGGTTTAGCAGTTTCTCCAAGGTGTGGTGAAGAACGGGGATAAACACTCAAGATGAGCTGAGAAGCGCCACCGAAAGGGATCCTTTTAGCTGACAGACGTGGAGGGCCCCAAAGGGCCCGCAGCACTGAACGACCCCTGCGGCCCCTGGCAGCAGCGCAGCGCTTCCTCTTCCGTGGCTCTGCAGAATGCCGAGGGGCAAGCGGCAAAATGTTCAGTGCATTGATCATGGACCTGTGTAGCTAAATGTTTGGGAATCTCTGAAGTCCTGTTGTCTTCGGCCATCATGCTTTGTCACTGTAAAACCAACGAAAGAAAAAAAAAAAAAAAGAAAAAAGGCATTTTTTAGTCTAATTTAAGGAGCTGCTTCTTTTATAGCACATAATATTTCGCTTTGTACTATATTTGATAGTTAAAGAATAATTTAGTCCGTAGAATAACTTTGTTGTATTTGTACTGTTCATGAATGTTACAAGGAAAGTGCTTTACTTTGTTGCCATAATTCTCTTGTACTGCTGTAAAATATTTTTTCTGCTTTATGGAAACTTAACTCGATTCACATTTTCAGTACAGGGTTTTTTTGTGTGTATGTTTTTTTGGTTTGGTTTTTGTTTTTTGGGTTTTTTTTTGTCAGTATTCTGAATGTTTACATCTGTTTGACATTAGCCATTCTATGCCTTTACAGGGCAGTGTTACTCCTGCAGTATAACAGCAATGTGAAATCCACTCATACCTAACATGCATGAGAAATACAGATTTATTGGGGAGATCCCTAATGTGCATAGATATTTTTTCTATCTGCGTTCAGTGAAGTGAATACCCTCCTGCAGTCCTCTACCAAAGAAAATATAATTCCCACAGGACAAGCTCAGAAGTGGTTCTCTGACTCTTCAGAAGGGGGTGTAGTTGGTTTCGGCAGGATTGCTACAATTTAATGCTGTTATGCTTTGCTTTGTTACCCCACCAGACAGGACTGGGTGAAACAAGCATTTTAGCAATTTTTTTGTTTGTTTTGAGACAGTGTTTTGTTTAGAATTCAGGGATCATGCTTTCTTTAATGGTGCTGTTTGTTTTAGTTTTATTTTTTTTAAGAAAACGACATTTTGTTGCCTACAGAAACGACCATTCACAAAACCATAAATTAAATAAAATAATTTGTCTTCGTAACTTCTCTCTTCTCCCTTTCCTTTTCCCTTCCCTATCCCATGAAAATAACAACTTGGACTTCGATATTAAAATATTCTGAAAAAAAAAATAAAGATATGAACTAATATTTGTCATTGGTTTATTTATTTTACGTTAGTGCCTTAGGCAGGAGATCCTGCTTGTGCACATCCATTGTATGTACAGAGCGGTGAAACAGAAATGTCAGAAAAACTGGTCCTTTGTAAAGGATTTTTAAATGACCATGATGTAAGACATAGTCTGAATGACTTCTGATGTAACTCAAATATTAATCATCTTATACTAGTAAAATAAAACTAGGTGTTGTATAATAAGTTGTTGTAAGCAGAATAGTTTGTGGATGAAAGTTTCTTTTGGCAGTTAATGCTGGGTGTACTTTGCCTCTGTCTACAAACCCATCCAGGGGGGTTAACACCACCGGTCCAGGTGTACACCTCCTTTATTTCTCATCCCCACAGCAGAAGAAATTAAATGTCCGTGGTACATGAAAGGCAACCAGTCCAAGTTACATTCCACAAATCAGTTACCTTTTGAAGTCCAGAAAGGCTTCCTGAAACGGAAACTCAGTAGCCATTATATCAAAAATTAAGAAAATAAAAATAATTTTTAAAAGTAATTTTTAACCTGCAAAGAGAGCTTTGACTACTGGTGGTTGGGTGTGAATGTGAGAGGGAGGGCAACAAATAGCTTTTTCATAGGCCTGCCCAGAAATCTCAGAAGAACACATCCTAAACACCACCTTTTGTCCAGCCTGCTGTCATTGTTATTATTTCAGATGTGGAACCATCTGAGGGTCTTGTTAGCAGCAAATGGCAGCCCCTTCTGCCAAAATCTGTCCAAATCCAGAAAGAATACAGTGCTGCACTGTGTAGTTTACAATCCAATGACCTTTTTTTTCATATCCAGGATGCACTTGGCAAAGTCCCTCAGCTAGTACTGTCCTGCGGGTTATTTAGCTTGGTAAATTCTGCTTAGATGTCTGCTTTTCTTTGCATGGAGCTGTACAAAATCAGGGACCAGCTCTGCTTCCAGCAGCTATAGCATTTCAAGCTAATATCTTTTTTCAAGCTTTCATCTAAGCAATCATGGAATGCAAATCAATTGGTTAAATCTGTACTAGCTAGATATTAACTTTGGTCCTTTTCCTTTTTTTTTTTGTTTTTTAAGATTTTTAATCTTACTACATTTTAATTTGATCTTTAAAAATAAATATTTGGCTTTTCTGTGGTGTTTGCTAAGCATTTTATGAGTAACTTAAGCCTTACCCATTTGTTTTTTAAGGCCGTGTGCTCTCTTTAGGTCAGCCCAAGCCTTACCAAACCAGTTCTGCCAGCAGATGGCATCAGGAGAAAACATGCTGCTGTGGGCTCGCTCCAGTGCTCCGGTCCCTCCGGCCAAGCGCACAGCACGGAGACAACCAACCAGGAGCACACGGAGGGTGTGGGTTTGTCTTTCTTCAGCGTGGAGTGAAAACAAACCCTCCTTCTCTCTCGTCCAGGAACTCGGCTTTCAATAGAAGTGATGCCCCGGAGCTCACATCATCCTTCCTGCACTTGGCAACCTTTGAAAGCACTGCGAGTTGGGCAGTCTTAGGAAGAGAAGCACTGATACACTGGAAAAAATTCCTCCCCAGGCCAGAGAAAGGGTATTTTGCTGTGGGTTTTTTTTTCTTGTTTTTTTTTCTTGCTGTTTCCTTTGCCACTTGTGGATGAAGAGAGACAGCAACACAGCCCTTGGTATTGAGGTGCTTCACACGTGTATGAAGGCGTTATCACTGCTTGGTGTGCGGAGGGTGTGCTGTTATCGAGCCTGGCCTTTGGCGGATGACATGGTTTGCAGTTGCAGTTGCAGGGCCACCACATAGCAATACCTTGGTGTGCCACCACCTTGGAGACACTTGTCAGGTCAGGGTAAGGAAGGTAGACGGAGTTGTAGGTGCTGTTACCTGATTGTGCAAAGTACATTATTAGCATGGCTCTTTTTTATGGGAACTGAGCTAGATCTAGATACAGAGCAGCATTTGATGAGATAATTCAGAAACCTGGACACTGGTTTTCTACAGATACTTGGCAGACACTGATGACAGGGCTTTGTGAAACCTCATTTAAATGACAGTTAAATACTGAAAGTTCATGCACTCAGCCTGAGGTACCTATTGATTCACCAGCAGTGATAGAATCAACAGTTGTTTCACACATCCAAGGGGGAAAAATACCTGGAGTGTGCTTTACAGAAGCCAACGACACCGTTGATAAATGTGAATTTCTGTGTACACCTTTCTAAAGCTCTTCTGTTCTGTGTCCTTTGTCCTGGTCTTGTAGTCTTATCTCCATGTCATTCTAATAAGTAGATGAGAATTTTCTTCCAATATCTCCGAGCACCCTCATGCAAATGCCACCAGGGCAGAGTATAATTTAAGATCCTAGGCAGAAAAACAACATCTGAAAATAAGCTGAATATATTGGATAGTTGTCTGCTATTAGTAAGAAAACTTTTTATTGACATTTTCATTATTGACATTAATAGGAAGGAAGGAGACGTGTTTTTTCTTTTAGAAAATATTGGGCCTTGCTGTAAGGGCTCTTATTTGCTCCTGATTCTTTCCCAACTGCTCACATCCATCCTGCAAATCAAGTTTTCATGCCCTCTGACTGTGAACTCTCAGCCCAGCATCCATCGTACATAATCTTTGCTAGTGAGGCATGTGTTTCTGGCTTTTAAAGAGGCAAATCTGGACACTTGTACGCAGTGCCTCACCCTTCACTCATTTACTTATGCATTGTGCACCTTGGTATGTAGTCTTTGGGGAAAAGAATAAAATTAGCTGTGAAAATGCAATAATCCTAACATAGGTTCCTTGACTTCCTTTAGGTTACTGAGTGGAAAAGTCCAAGCCTCAGACTCTTTAATGAGCGTGAGCAGGAGCTGACCCGTAGCAGCCACAACAGACCATAGTCCTGGGTTCCATCCAGAAGTGAGCATTTACAGTTCAGCAAGTCCAAATAAATGTCTGCAGAGCATTAGGAAAACACAGCCAGAACAGATAGTCTGTCACTGAGAAGAAACACGGGTAAGGAGAGAGTCAGCATAAGACTAGTGAAAAAGAAGTTTAGTTATATTTTTGGAATAACTGATCCTGCCAACTGCTTTAAAATTTTAGTATCTATATAGAATTGCCAACATTAAGAGCATCTCTCATAGTTCTAAATTGGGAGAGAAATTTAAATATTCAAGGAAAATCAGATCCACAGTTGGTAGTATAAAATTACAAAACTTGATGGCTAGGTTCTTTAAAATGGCTGTTTGAAAGTATTTTACAATATTTCTGGTTAGGAAATGTAAAAGTTACTGTATGTTCAGCATTTTTTTAACTGAGGGTCTTTGTTTTGATTTCCAAAAATAGGAATTTCAGAGCCTTAGTGTAGTTTCCTGGTTCTAAAAGTCCTTGCTTGCACTTGCAAGCAAGTCTGATTTATCTTCTGCTCTGTGGAAGTTGGTTCAAAAAGTAATCCAGAAATATGTTCAGTGTCACCTATTTCTGTTAGGAATGTCACATTACCTTGAACAGAATTAATCTGGGTGCGAAAATATGCATTTGTGTTTTAGATTCCTTTAAAATCAAATAAAAAGACAGTGAAAATTGCCATGTGATCCAAGGGACTTTGTAGAGTGTTACTGGAGTTGAGGAGCAGACCTTCTCCATTCTGCATCTTCTAATTTTGTGGAGAAATGATATCAAGATCTTTATGAAGTGTGGGTGACAGTAAAGAGGAAGGATATGTACACCAGTGCCAACGGTACTTGAATATTTAATAAAAAAGGATTTATAGAGACTTAGGCGGAAAATGAAATAATGCTTTGGAGGAATAGAAAGAAATATATCTGAGTTGTCAGTCACAAAGAGTTCATCTTTCTGGCATCTGATGTGATTAAAAAAATATAATATTTAAGGACTATCAAAGGAGAGTAAAGTATTAGGAAAGTGGGTATGAAGTATGCTTAAATCAGGATTAAATATTAGAGTAATCTTGGTGCTGCAAAACCAAGGCTGATTTTATTCACGTATTGTAGAATCTGAAACATAGGTTTGTCGGATATCTGAAGGCCAATTTGGCCCTGCTGTCCCCCAGCAACCTCGGGCTGCTCTTGGGACTGGTGAGCTTCACCCACTCTGCGGGTTCTCCCTTCACAGAGACGGTTTGTTTCAGTGCTTCACTGTTGGTACAGTTTAAGAGCTTATCCTAATATTTGACCCCAATCTTCCTTGCTGCTGTTTAAGCCCATTCAGTCTTATCTACACAGACACTGAAAATAACTTTTTCCGGTCCTCTTTCCAGCAGTCTATTAGATAGTTAGGCAGTCAATTTGTTTCTCTTGATTTTCCATTGTTTAAGCTAAACAGTCCTAATATTCAGCCTTTCTTTCTTGGTAAGTTTTCCAACCTCTTATCACTTTCATTGATCTCCTGTGGACTCTCCCCAGTTAGTTCAAATGTTTTTTTGCTGTTCATTTCTCAGGAGTGAATATCTTATCTCAGTTGAGGCCAACCAGAGAGGTAGGATTGGCTTGCATGCCTTAGAGGCTGAGATGATGCTCCTGTGTCCCAGAACAGCGTTTGGTTTGTCCACAGCCTGTTTGACTCAGGCTCAGGCTAGTCCCAGTAACGCCTGCATCTTTCCCAGTAAAACTGCTTCTAGATGTTTCGTCCCCATTTTGTATTTGAACACTTAAATATTTCTAAGTGTAGAATATTCCATTCATCAGCGCTCTGTATTATCCTAAGCTTTTACATTATAACTTGATCTTGTTAAGATTATCTTAAGTTCTGATCCTATCCACCAACAAGCTAATGTGTTTTCCTAGCTAGGTATCACCTGCAAGTTCAGTAAAAAGGACCACAGTGCCACAAGATAATTCCTGTTGGAAGGATCCTCAGTTGGACATCAAGCCCAGCCTCCTGCTCAGAACCTCCTGCCCTGTTACTCATCTCATTAACTACAATGCTGGAAGGAACTGGAGCCCTGCCAGAACTGACTGCTATGGTTGCTTCCACAACTCTGTGAGAATGGTTTTCCACCCACCGTTGACTAACTGGGTAACAGCTTTGTCTAGACCATATTTTTCCAGTTTACTTATGAAAATGTCATGAAAGTAGTGCTAAAAGCTTTACTGAAATCAAGATGTGACATCTACTGCCCCTTCAGTCCAAGGTGTTACTATTTCATGGAAGGATGTTGGACTGGGTTGATCCAGCTTCTTCTTGACAAATTCATGTTGACTGTACCTGTTATACTTTTTATCTCTGAGGGTGCTTATAAACCATTAACTCGTGCTAGCATTTTTCCACAGCGTGAAATGAGGCTGATGATACTGTGAGGACAGTGAGACACTGGAACAGGTTGCCCAGAGAGGCTGTGGATTCCATTTCCCTAAAAATGTTCAAGACCAGACTGGATAGGACTTTGAGCAACCTGCTCATGTTGGAGGTGGACGAGATGATCTTTCAGGTCCCTTCCAACCCAAACCATTCTATGATTTTATACTAATTCCCTTCACTTCTCTTTTGAATTCTAGGCATTTATTATAGTTGTCCTTCCACAGTCTTCTTTACATCACTTGTTTTCACAGGTTCTGGAAGATAACTCCTGATGGCCCTTATGACTGAATCAGCCGCCCCTTCAAGTGCCTGCCAATGATGTCCATTACACTCTCATCATTTTAAAATTCCAGGTTCATAGAAGTGCTCTCAAACTTACACAAGGAAAAAATAGTACACTCTTGTGTCTGGTACCAACTATGTTAATTATCTGATTACAGTCGACTTTTAGGGATGCTGTTCCCTATCCATTAAGTGGCTGACCAACTGCTACCTTGGTGTTCCTGTTACTGCTGATGCATTTCAGGAGTGACTTCTCTGTTGCTTTTAATGTCCTTTGTGTTTGGCCTTTCTGTTTTCACCTTTTCATGGTTGTACTATAGGCTGCCATTTTCTGTGTACTATCTTTCCCCGAGGAAAGAAGTGCTCATGAAGAGAAAGTGTTATTAAAAGTTGTCTGCCTCTATATTTATCCCTTCACTGTAGTAAAATTGACTTGCTTCTTCAAAACTGTGGTTGGACTGACAAAGAAACACACAAAAAGATCTGGACAATCCAAGCCCACAAGGTCATTTTAAACTCAGTATTAAAATACGTATCAGCCCAGTATTAAGAAGTTCCAAAAGTTAAAAGATCAGCTGGATTTCAAAGTATTAAAGCAATAATATACAATATACAAGAGGTGAACAATGATGTTACGGTCCTAAAGACACATTATGAAGAAAAGGGTGCTTTGACACAGCATGTATTTTTTTCAATATAAAGCTAGTCCTGAAACAAAAAGAAAGGTCCATACCGAATGTCAGAAAATGAGCTATACTAAAACAATAAAGTAATAATGAGCATAATGTCTGTATAGTTTAGAAAATAAAGAACCTAATAGATTAAATCCCTTTTAGACACTCTACAAACATACACATTTCAAAGGACTAGTTCACCTATCATTAGCAGTGAATTAAAATTAGTTGCACTTTCTTACTTTGCTACACATTTTGCAGAATTTAGTACTTTTGGACTGATTTTCTGTGGCTATACAGCTTGTAGATATTTGCTCCAGTGTTAAAAAGTGTAAATGGGTAACAGTTCACAGTTATAGGATCAGTTTAATGTTTGTTTTAGTTACATAAAGATGCCTGTGACTTGTCAAGGAGGAAGAAACTATTTCCTCTAACCTCAATATATGATTTTGGGCCATCTCTTGCAGAGGCATTACAAGCATTTCATTGCATGAAATTAAAACTCTTGATTGGGGGACAGTCATATTCAAAGCACATACCCAGAAAAGAAAGGAACAAAGTGGTATTATTTATGTTTTGCTTTTTTTTTCCTCCTTAGAATAGATTGAGATTTGTTTGGAACTGTCATGCATATGCAGAAGGACCCCAGATTGGAACATCCAGCCAAAGTGCAGCAAAACCCATGCTGGGGCTGCTGCTATCAGCACAGTGCAGTAATGCCCCCCTGTCACTTCGCCAAGAAGAGGCTGTTGCAGAAAATAAATAAATTCTCTGTCATTCTACCAAGCAGGACAGGTCTCAGCTTTGGCAGATGCAGGAATGTAGAAGAAAAAAAATGCTAATCAGACATTTAGAAAAGTAAATGCTCCTTGTTTGTGCCTCACAAGTAATCTTTCTGCTGGTTGATACAAAACATTATTTAAAAAGTATCGAGTTTATAAACATGGGTTTTCTTATGCTGAAGACTGATGGCATGAGAAGTAGCTTTACCATTGCTTAAGTGATGGGGGTTTATTAATAAAGTACGTGGCTTTACACAATAATATTTTATTGTATTTTTAAATTATTTTAATAATTATTATATAATTATTATTTAAATACTCTATACTCATCCTCTAACTGAAAAGAGCATGAATTCTCAGTATTTACACTCGGGTGACTGGGCATGCAGCTGTGCTACACAACACGAGCACATAGAATCATGGGATTGTCTAGGTTGGAAGGGGTCTTTCAGATCTTCGAGTCCAACCATCAACCTAACACTGACAAAAACCATCATCAAACCATGTCACTAAGCACTACATCTACCCATCATTTAAATACTTCCAGGGATGGAGATTCCACTGCTTCCCTGGGCAGACTCTTCCAATGCTTGATAACACTTTCAGTGTAAACACTTTGCCTAATATCTAATCTAAATGTCCCCTGGAACAACTTGAGGCCATATCCTCTTATCCTATCACCCGTTACCTGAGATAAACTTTCCCAAAGTAGGCAGGTGCTACTAATCACCATCATTTCTGAATTACATATGCATTTGGGTATGTTATGCATAAAAAATATATCCTAGTTACAGAGAATATCTGCCAAACAAAGTCCTCTTTTTCTGCTGTAAAGTATTAACATAGTAGATAGGTGGACCTTGCCCAAAATGTCTTGCTGTCCAGCAGGTCACACTGGCTCTGTCCCAGCTCCTGAGTTATCTGTGCCTGGGAACACTTGTGAGCTCTCAGGCCAAGCAGCAGAGCCAGCGTTGGGACTTTCCTAGCATGGTGCTTCATGGCACAGCCAGAACCTTAGCAGAGGATGCTCCTACAGTGTACTTTTAGGCTTGATCATGATTTAAGTGATAGAAGGTCCTGGACACTTCTTGATTTACACTTGCGGGTGCATCCAAGGTGTCCATCAAGATGCATAGGATTTATTTTATGGATACATGAATAGATAGATGGTATGTGAAGGCATAAGCATACAAAGAGCTTGAGATGTGTCACATTTACATACTCTGGTCATCAGCAGATGTCATGGATTCTGGCCATTGCAGACTTGCTGTGTGTGCACTGTAGACATGCTTTTAGTCTGAAAATCTCCAGCAGTAATATGCTAACCCTCAGAGTGGGGCTGAGTCTGTGCAAAGAATTTTGTTAACCTTTTGATCTTGAGGCTGTACATCTCCTCCTGTCATTTGCCACTGTGATGTGTTGAAAAGCTGTAAGTGTAAAATTAACAGAGTTGCAGATTTTATTCATGATCTTCTTATTGTTGTGTTTCCCAACAGTTTTTCTCATTCAGCAGCTTAGCCCACTGCTGTTCTCATATACTGTTCTCATATACTGTTGACCTCAGCATTATACATCTATCACTTGAACTTTATACCAGTATTATTCAGTTCTTTCATTCTCTCTGAATTGCCATGTTAGTCAACTGTACTTCTGAAAGCCAGAATTTACATCACAGAAGGTAGAAAGAAAATTGAAAGCTCCAATAGAGAAAATAATTCCTTTCTCAAGTATTTATGAGACATTTTGAATTTTCTATTGTCTTCTGCAAAATCTCAGTATTGGATTTCCCCCCCGGTAAGCACATTCATAGTGTAAACACTCTCTGTTTTTCATTCAGTCTACCCTGTTTCACAAATGTAACCTTTCTCCAATTCCTCTTCTAACCCTCTGACAGTATCTTCTCCATATCTTCTTTCCTTCTTATTTACTGCTTTGATTTGTCCAGTGATGCTGTGTCTCCACTCCATCTGCTGCCTCTGCTCTCATTCTTTTGGTTCCTCAAAGTTTAATTCCTCAACACTTGTTGGCTGCTGATATTTTGAGGGAATCAGGGGGTGTTTGGTCTTTGAGACAAGTCCTCATTTCTCAATGATGATCATTTCCGAAGGATAATGGAGACTCACTTTGATGTGTTTAAGATGAAGATCCACGAGTCCAAGGATCTTCTTGGAAGAATCCCATGGGATAGAATCATAGAATCATTCAAGTTGGAAGAGACCCTTGGGATCATCGAGTCCAACCATCAGTCCTACTCTACAAGTTCTCCCCTACACCGTATCCCTCAACACCACATCCAATCTACTCTTAAACACAGTCAGGGATGGTGACTCTACCACCTCCCTGGGCAGCTGATTCCAGTGACTGACCACTCTTTCTGTGAAGGATTTTTTCCTAATGTCAAGTCTAACCCTCCCCTGCTGCAGCTTGCAGCCATTCCCTCTTGTTCTATTGCTAATTACCCATGAGAGGAGACCAGCACCAACCAATGCCCTTTCAAGCAGTTGTAGAGAGTGATGAGGTCTCCCCTCAGCCTCCTCTTCTGCAAACTAAACTGTCCCAGCTCCCTCAATTGTTCCTCGTAAAATTTATTCTCGAGGCTTTTCACCAGTTTTGTTGCCCTCCTCTGTACATGCTCCAGCACCTCGAGGTCTCTCTCCAGGGATACAGCCCTGGCAAAAAGAAGGTATGGGAGAACTGTCTCATTTTCCTGGAATACTTATTCCAAGCTTTAGAATGGTCTATCTCTACAAATAGGAAATCAAGCAAAGACAGCAAGAGGTCTGCATGGATGAACAATGAGCTCATCTGTTTGTGAATAGGAAGAGGATCTTATCCTTTTTTTTTTTTTTCCTAATTTCATCTTTGTAGCATAAGGACCATTCTTTTATCTTATGTTTATTTTGGACTTTTCACTGTATTCAGGTCTCTGAATACATATCAGCCTTGTTTGATTTCTGTTTCTGCAATTTTGTGTCCTCAAAGATGTCAGAAGGAAAAATATATAGAAAAATTGGGGGGGAAATTCCTTTCCTTCTAACACTAAAACTGTATTGCAATAAAGAAAACAGTATCATTATTGTAGTTATTGGTTATTAATTACTATTTTAAAGTATTAATAGTACTGGTTATTAATTATTACTCTCTTCTGATTTTCACTTTAGCTTTTGAATATCCTTTTTCTGTTTGCTTCTCAATTACAAACTGGGAGAAAAACCCAAACTGCTTATGCAGCTTCACATGTCCCACTGTAATGGTTTTTATTCTTGGCTTACATGACTTGTGTGAAAGCACAGTCCCACTTCCTGCTGAAGGAACATTCAACGAAGAGTGAAAAAGGAAGCTTCCTTTGATGAACATCCTGTTCATATCATCTCTGGCTTTTCTCAGGATTCTGTTATTCAAGTTATGTATAGCAATAAAATTGCCCTCACAGGTATTACCTGGTCTATCAGTTTTGGTCACCAAGTTTTACATCTGGCTCCAGTGCTGCTGAATACATACCCTGTCTACATCCCATTTCCATACTGCAGTCATGCATTAGCCTCATCTGTGATTTTTCTCTTCATTGAAAGAAAATCTGGGCTTGCTAGAGTCAAAACTCCCACTTTGGCCTCTGAGAATACCTGATGAGGACATTTGATGAGCAGGATTCCATGGTTTTCTTGGTGTACTCAAGAGGTAACTATGGCAAGAACCCAGGTGACATTTCTGGTAAAAATAATCAGTTGAAACACAATATAAACTATATCCAAGAGAAGTAAGCCTGAGTAATGTTTGTAAAAAAATATGTTCATATAAGATTTTGTTGTTAAAAGTGAAATTCAATCCACAACTCAGAGATCTGTAAATTCCAGTAAAACTTGCCCTAAAGCAACAAAAGGGCATAGAACTTTAGAACTGAATTAATTTAATACAAAATTCCTGTAGTCATCTAGCTGCAACTGCTGGTAAATCATAATCTGCCTCTCCTGAAACAGAGTGCCCTCAACGATTTCTTTCTCTTTTCGATGCCTGTCATTGCTTTGGGAGAGGCCAACAGACTTGAGACATTATTTAAGTGGAAGTACAGATAGCTAAAGCTATACAAATATATATAAAAAAAATATTGGCTAATCATCTGTTTTTCTCCAATTCACATTAAGGAATCAAACTTTGACTTCTCACATCTACTAAGAGATTTGGCATTAGTATTTCAGGACAAAAGTAACTTCTCAAAACCAGAAGTTATCCTGACCTTACCAAGAAACATCCAAAAGGTGAGAGGTGTTCTATTAGACTATTGGATTTTAGACATTCATGATGTGTATAGACATTCATGACATATATACACATTCATGATATTCTCGCCAAAGAGACCAGCTCCACTCCAGGTATGTCTGCACTGGGCGAGGGAACTGCAGACAGGAGAGCCACCAAGGGCTCGGTCTTTGAGGCTTTTTAAAGCCAGGAGAAGTGGCAAGCCTGGGCTGGTACCTGGCAGCTTCTGGGGGAGGTGCTGGCACCCTCAGCAGCATATTTAAATGAGGTGCTGGAGCAAGCAAGGAGCAGGTGGATATCACCTGGGATTACCAGAAGGGAGTCTGCATGGGAGAGCACTGAAAGATTGTCAACTTGGCCATGAAATAGGATGGTATCCACATGGAAGAGGATCATGGCGTCTGTGAGCTCTGCACATACCACTTCTGATGCAGCTTCCCAGACTGACCTCCTGTGGGAACACACATGTCTCCCCAGTAACTCCCCCACCTACCTAGGTACCCTTAAAAAAAAAGAGATAGGAGGCTCTACAAAGGGAACTCAATCACAAGGAGGAAGGTAATTCAGTGTCTATGGAGGTGTTGTCAGGGTTAAGTCAGACTAAGCCCAGAATCAAACCCAGAATCAAACCCCCAGAAAAAGAGGGGTCACTGTTGTGAGCAAATCCATCCTGAAGGGACTCCTCTCTTTTTCAGGGAGGTCTGCTGCCTCCCTGGGGTCCAGGTTAAAGATGTAAAAAGGTAAGGCCCTTGGGTTATTGCCCCTTACTCATTTTTTCAGGCAGGCAGATGAGCTGTTAGCAAGAAATCCAAAAGAGACTTCCAAGCCTTGTGCCCATTGGTCAAGGAGTCAGGAGCACAGGTAGCATTCTCCTCTGTCATCTCACTCACGGGGAATGATGGTGAAAGTAACAAGAAGAGCCAGCAGATCAATACTGGGCTCTGAGTCTGGTGTCAGAGGCACAACTTTGGGGTTTTTGAGCACAGGAAGTTTTGTATGACACCAGGCCTACTGGAGACAGGTGGGATGCACCTGTCTCAAAAGAGGAAGAGGGTCTTTGCACAGGAGTTGGCAGGACTCACCAAACAGTCTTCAAACTAAGTTTGAAGGGGGGAAAGGGGGAATCCATGAGCAAAGTTCTGGAAAATAAGTCTTATGAGGAGAGGCTGAGAGAGCTGGGATTGTTCAGCCTAGAGTAAAGGAGGATGAGGGGAGACCTGATTGCTCTTTTTAATTCCCTGAAAGGATGTTGTAGAGAGGTGGGAGTTGGTCTCTTCTCTCAAATCACAGTCAATAGGACAAGAGGAAATGGCCTCAAGTTGTGGAAAGGGAGGTTCAGATTTGATATTAGGAAAAGTTTTTACACTGAAAGGGTTATTAATTACTGGAATGGGCTGCCCAGGGAAGTGGTTGAGGCACCATCCCTGGAGGTATTTAAAAGACAGGTTGACACAGTGCTTAGAGACAAGATTTAGTGATGTTTTTTTATCAGAGTTTGGTTGGTGGTTGGACTAGATGGTCTTAAAAGTCCCTTTCAACCTAGACGATTCTATGATTCTATGATATTAGTGAACTCGACATACTAAATATAGCTAGTTTAATAGAAAAAAAGTGGATAGTTTTTTCTGGAAATAAAATGCTAACTCTTTACATTTTGTTTGAAATAGTTACCTGGCTACACTTCCCCATTATTCAAATTTAAATCCATATTACATTTTAATACATAATTAACCCTATTTTTATTTATCCTTTCTGAGAATCATGCTGAACATTAGAATCATAGATTCATAGAATCATATAGGTTGGAAGAGGCCCTTGGGATCATGCAGTCCAACCATCAGCCCTGCTCTACAAGTTCTCCCCTACACCAGATCCCTCAACACCACATCCAGTCTACATCCAACACCACATCCAATCATTCAAATATATATCTTGACTTTCAAATATATATTTCAAATATATGTTTTTAACAATGAAAGGAAACTAATAAATGGTAAAGAGGTCCTGAAGCATCAAGAGTTGTGGTGGATTCTCCATCATGCATTGCAAATTTATAAGTCAAGCTTGACAAGATGTTTCACTAGATCTTTTATATTTCAGCAGCTACAACTGAGCAGGCACAGGTGTCACAGGCAAAACAGTCTTGACTGGGGAAATTTTTACTTGAGTTTATTTACTGCCAATTAACATCATCTTCTGATTCAGGTACTGGAGTGGGGGATGACACATAAATGAGAAAATAAACACAGAAGTAACCTATTTCCTTCCTTTTTCCCAGTCTCATCTTAAGGCAAACGTATCTGCTGTCCTCTTCTTAGTGTGATCTTGCCATGATTTTGCTGTGGATTATGCTCAGTCCCTCCTCATTCATTCCATGAGCCCATGGGTAGGTCCTGTGCCTCGTCTTTTTTCTGCTGCCCCTCGCTTCTTGCTCATTTTTCCCCTGCTCCTGTGAGGGCCACCCATGGCCACAGTCTCTTGGGGGGTGCCCCTTCCCTGGCATGGGTGACCCCAGGTTGCAATCTCAAGATTGTCCCCACTCTGACATGGGTCAGAGTCATGGGTCAGGTATGCCCCAAAAAATGCCTCCTTCCCTGTGGCTTCCATGCATCTGCCCAAGAGTAGCTCTCCATGTGTTCCCCTGCCCTTTGCAGCTGCTGCTTTTTCTGAAATGCATTTGGGCAAAGGCACCACATGCTCCTCTGATGCTGATGTTTTGGCAGGCAACGGGTTGCCTGCACCAGTTTCAGAGCTGGCTGGACGTAACTGTTACCTGCTCAGGGCAACTCATGACCTTCTCCCATGCATCCCCCAGCTACCCAAATGCTGCCAGTTATGTTCAATACACTAGGTATTAGATTAGCTTTTATTTTTTATATGTCAGTGTAGCTCAGGACCAAAGACTTTGCAAGCAAACCCTTGGCCTATCTGTGCCTAAAGCGAGGCAGGGGCAGGGTAGATGACATTGCCAAGTTCCAAAACAGCCCGTGTTACATGACTTGCTCTGTCAGATGCTTCCTGGTACCACAGAATAAAGTCCTGTTTTGAAGCACTGTGTTCTTCCGTTCTCATGAGAATTATTTTCAGCTACTTTGCCAGCTTGCTCTATAATGACAAGAAGGCATATCCCAATGAAAAAAAAAAAAAAGGTTTTAAAAATGTGTTTTCTCTGAAACTAAAGGCAACCTTTGCATTTGACTTCAGTCATTCACTATTTGGTCCAATCTCAGTAATTCACAAACTCTTTGCTCAGTCCTTAAATCTTCACCATTAAAAGTCGCTTGCTTAAAAAAAGCTCCCATTTCAGGAAGGCAGTTATGCCAGTATATAACTATAAACACGTGTATTTAAGTTGATCCCTTTTTAGGTCCTTCTAAATGCCTAAATACAAAGTAGAAATTACATTCGTTAAGTTTCTAAAATAAGCTCTTTTTTGAAACTCAAATGTTGCTACTCTTTTGCGATCAACACTCCCGTTGAGTACCATTAGGTGTCAAGATTTGGCCTTGACACATAATTTGTTATTGGATGTTAACAAACAGAAGTATGAGGGCATTGTGAATACACGAGAATGAAACTACCAGTGACATTTGTAATGGATGATGTGGGGACCTGATAGATGATTTAATTTGAGAGTGCAAATTCAATTCCTGACCCACATGTCACTACACAGAAGGTTTATGTAATTATCATTAGTATGTTGTTATTCATCCATGTGTAGATCCTGCTGACTTTTTATTACTCGCTGTTAATGTTGTCATTAAAAATGCATGGCAATTAACATAATTTTAAAAAGAGGCATGAAAAATATCTAATTTTGCTTTAAATTTCAATTACTTCTTTGATTTATTTTTCTTTCTTCTCAGTATTTTCAAAATAATGGTCTGAGTAGACAATGGATAAGAAAATAGGAGCCAATTCCAGTAATTCTCTCAGCTCCATAGGCAAAGGTGGCAAGCTTCTCATTTTGTGCTAGGTAAATCATGTGCTGTCACTGCTCTTCGACCAGTCAGTACTTTTTATTTAAAAAAAACAAACCCAACAACCCACCGACAAACAAAAAACCCTGGCACAGATGGCATCTCTTGTTGCAGCATTACAGTTTCAGGCCCTTCATGAATCACTTGAGTAGGTAAAACAGCATCTGTCAATTTTATTATATTGGATTTATTGAAACCAGGAAATTAGTGGCATGTAAGTATGTATTAGTCTCTACTTGGCACTTTATTGCAGTACTCAGTTATCCAAGATGCCAAATTCAGACGTGTTTACTAAAACCTTTAGATACATTTTTTTTCCTGTTTCACTTGACTGAGGTGATTTAACAACCACAGTTTTATGGACCTCTGTTTCTTATGAACCTCAGTTTCTTATGACAATAAAAGCCTTGACATTTCTTTTTAGATCAGCTTCTCAGAGCCTCATACAAAGCACAGATTTCATGTAAGCTGCAATATGAAAACGGGAAGTGGAGAGTGATCTTACCGGGGAGCTGACTACCAACAATTTTAATAACTAGAATATGCTCACTCTGCTCAGGAGAAACGGGCTCCCTGGAACTGCTGCTGTCTCTCCTGTTCTGCCAGGAGGGCTCAGTCCCAAGGGGCTCCCAGATGTCAGAGAGAGTTAAGGACCAAATGCCAGAAATGTTGAAACGAAGCCGTGGCTGGTGACTGGGTCCCTCAGGCAAGACAATAGGTTGCTTAAGTCTAAGATCCTTGCCAAAGGAACTTAGCTATACACAGCTCTTTCAGTAAAAACATTCACTTGCACTTAACGTATACAGCACCTTTTGTTAATGTTACCTTCTGGTTTTTGCCTTCATTTTTGAGCAGATGGGAAATCAGACCAAGCAAGGTTGCAGCGCGTTTTCTTCCCCCAAGCACTCCTGATTCATTAGCAAGAATATAAATTAAATTTAAGAATAAACATTTTTATAGTCTCCTCTTTAATTCCTTTGATTCTTTGTATACTTAAAAACAGTAATTTTATTGGAAATTTCTGATTACTGACTTGAACGGAGTAAAACAGTGAACTCTTTTAATGCTGAGATGTGTACCTTTTAAGGGATCTCCGTCAGACCCAGCTAACAGAGCTCCTCTGAAATCTCATCTTTTTTTGTGACCAGTTCCACGTTGCAAGGGCTGTTGCCATCCAGTGAAATACCAGTCACATTACAACTCTGATTGATTGTTTATGTGTAGGTGAAGAGGGACTTGGAAGTTGGATCTTACATTCATAAACTCTACAATCTTTGGCATTTTCTTTCTTTTAAGGTTCCATTCCACTAGTCTCATTTGAAGAACCTCCCAGAATTCCTGTTTTCTTTCCTGGTTTCAGTAGTGACGCTGTCCCAGAACAGAAGCCACGGCAATCTCTGCACTGCAGGGGAGCAAGGTCCTGAAGCATGATCTCAGCCATATGGAGCAGAAGTGAAACATGGTATTGATGGAGGTCATTTGAGCAATGGGGAAAAGAAAATGCTGACACGGTGAATACTTTGTGCTTCTTTGTATGCATGCTAAGCTCTTGAATGACTTTACAGGGAAGATTTGTCATGTACTTCAGTGCAAAAAGACATGCAGTGTTAGAAATTGGCTTTTACAAATGTCACTGGAAAGGAACGTTCTGCTCATTAAGTGGATTCATAACAAGTGGAAGCTCCTGTACTCTACTCTTGTGTTTTCCTGCTTTCTCTCTTCTTTCTCTCCTTTTATTTTTTTTTAAATTTTTTTTAAAAAATACATATTCTGCTGGCAGGACTTAGCAGCAGATCAAGTGATGTTTACTAGCGCTAGACCCATAACGTTTGCTGAAGCACAGTGACATTAGCCAAAGGTGTATAATATCCTGTAGTACACTATCTGATACTAAAAATTTTACTTCTTTTGATAGCAGCACACTCAAAGTGTCAAATCATTATTATCCTCTCTGTGAGGAGGGCTAAGCCAAAGATGGTGATGAGGTGGAAAGTGCTCTATGTTGGTCTGTGGCCGGCCTGAGGTGTTTGGAGGAAAACAAAGCTTTATAAGGGCAGGATGCTGAGAAGTTGAATCAGGAGAGGGGACTGAAATCAAGTGCCCTGTGAAGCCCTGTGGACCTTTGGTAACGTTTCCTGTTGAGGGATGGAGGGACCAAAGGGTGGTCTTTGCAGCTTTGCAAATAAACTAATTAGAGATTTAACATATTTGCCCTCTAGAGATGTTTGTACATTCTTTGCTTATGAAAGACCAACTGTTTCTCCCTACTTGGGATAACAGTACCAGCATATGGGGAGTCCCTAGGAGAAAATGTTCCTGTCAAAAGTTCAATCAGTTTTTAACATTACTTTTATATTGTTTCTGATGATGGAGACCAAATGACTTCAAAAAATCATATTGAGTACAATTTAATAGGGCGTATTTATTTTGGAATGCATAGCAGTTATCAGAAGTGGCACAATTATATGTATATACTGTGATCAATCAAATGCTAATTATAACTGAGGTAGCTTCCTATTTCAGAGGTCAAATAAAAAAACCAAAACTGTAGCTTATACAAAATACATTCACTGACAGAAAAGTCTGAGAGTTTTAGTGGTTCATCTTGTGATTTGTTTTCATTCACAGCTTTAAACAAAGATCAGACACAGCAGCTTCAGAAGAGAGTCTATGGGAGTAGGTTTATGTGTTAATTTACAAAATTATCCATGAACAATTTAGAACAAACATTAGATTTAGAGAAGTGGAGCTTAATCTTCTAATAATAAAATTAAAGAAAAATTAAGAAACAGGTAAGTTTATTTCTTGAACCAGCAAACCAATTTTCCTCTGATGGATTAGTCCTATTTAATCAGAACAGTGAGCAGCTGGATAAATCCTAGCTAGAAGAATATTAGGTCATTTGTTAGCCCTTCAGCCAATTACAGCTGCATCTGCTCTATGGTATCTTTTTTTTCTCATCATTCAGCTTCATTTTTTTTCCTTGAGAACACTAGATGATGAGCCCTCAATAGATAAAAATGTAGGGCACAGAGATCTTACAGCATCAGGCTGCTGGTGGGTAAAATATGGTCCCTCTCATCACCAGCAGAGAGTGTCAGTGAAACTTGTTTGTGGAACTGGAGAGCTGCAGGACCAGGATCTGGGCCTGACTTGACAAGAAGACAGCTGAAGTGCCTTTTAATTTTTTCTTTCTCGTTTTCTTTTTATTTGTATTTTTATTTTCCTTTTTCTCTTTTCATTCCTCTTCCTCTTCCTCTTTTCCTTTTGTAAAACAAACTACTCAGTTCTCTGATTATTTTTCACTGTTTTCATTCAGGCTGTCATTATAATGGGAAGGTGGATACTGTTTGGTCTGAGTTTTGCTTTTGTTTTTTGCTGAGTTTGCTTTTGTTTTTTCACAGGGGTTTTTACTCTAAAAAGCAAGCGAGAAAATAGCTGGAAAATCCTGTCAGAGGTTTAGTGAGTATACCAAAAGAGAGGCAGAAAACTCTAGAAGAGTTTGTGCATATCGTCCTGATTTTTTAATTATTTTTTTTATATTCCCCAGGACCAGGAAAAAAGATATTCTTCCTACAGCTCTTAGTGACTGGTCTGTGATTCACAATACGTTTCAGGCCCAAATAGGTTTTAGCAACCCCCTGTAGAAAGGATTTAATTTTATCTATTTTATTATCTCTAGAGCTTGAGATTTTTTTCTCCTCTCCCTCTCCTCCCCACAGTTAATTGATAGTAGCTTAGTGAAAAGAGATTTGTTGGATCTTTTTACCACTGCGTTACTAAATATTGGCTGTTTTTTTCTGCCACATCCCTCCTTGGGCCACCTTGTGAATACAGTGGTTGGGGAGCTCACTGCTAAGGCAGCAGAGAAAGGACAAAGTGCCACAGGTGCCAGGACAGCCAATTCTAGACTGCCAGTGCAACAGACAAGGATATAAACTGGTAGAGAAACACCTTTTTGGGGTTTTGTTTTCAGCCCTCGTTACCAAGACAAGAGCATCAAAGCTTTGTAAAAGTTGAGCTATGAATCACTGAACAGCACAGGGGCTGAAAGAAGGGCTGTAGATGCTCAGAAATATGTGTGTTTAAGGAGCATTGGATCTACAAGTTAACCCAGGGCTGCAGTACTCAGCCACATTCTTCCTCTGTTTGTTGGGAAAACCACGAGACCTCAGTTGCCCATGAGTAAAGAAGGGATCAGGGATCTCTCTCTTTCTCTCCTTGAGGTGCTCAAAGAACAAAGATGCCAGACAGTGGCAGACATAGGGGGAGGAAAGAGGGAGGGTGGTACATGTGGTCCTCAAAGAGAGCGTGAATGGAGTCTTCCAGGGTCTTCAGATCTCGCTTGTTTGAACTGGAACTTGCTACTTGCCAACAGTGAGATGAACTCCCACAGATTACGTGCAGAAAACCCAGCATGTGTAGGACGAGATGCCAATTATAACATGATCATATTATGTAAACTAACTTTTTGTTTCTAATCAGTTGTGCAAGGTGGGTGGGAGCGTGTTTCTTTGGTGAGATACACAGCAAAGCAAGAGAGATTTATTTTGGTACCCAGAGCACCCCTTTCTCCCAGGCTCTGTCCCTCTCAGACTTCCTGGGCAGCCCTGGCTTGGTTAGCCATGTTTTGTATCCTTTCTCACTGCCCACCTGCAGCTTGTGGGTAGTTACCAGTGCCAACACAAGAATGGACTGTTGCAGCAGCGCTTGGAGTTTATGGGATATTTAGGTGGCAAATTATACCTTGCCTTTTATTGAGTAGCTCTGTGTAGCACACTGTTTTTGTGCTATGGTGCATCCCCCAGGTTCCTCCACCTGGTTATAATAGTATGAGCTCTACCTTGTATGTGTTAATTTTAAATTATATGTACACAGTGCATGAATGTGAATCAATTGAAACTTGACATTCCCATTTCAGGGTAGAAATAGCTAGTCAATATGAGCTGATATTATTGATTGGGCTGTTTGTGTGGCTGTTATGCAAAGTGTACAGGTAATGAATATCAATATACCAGAAGCTGTTCAAATGTTTTATAGTCAAAAGCTGGGTGAGTTCAGTGAATGTGGAAGGCAGTCTCCCATGTTGGAAAGCAGTTGCCAATATTTTGGTACAATAGATTCATCTGTAATCTAAAGTATATATATAAAAAAGAAATGTGAAATACTCTGTCTTAAGGGAAAACATGAACATATGTTTCACAGTACACTTCTGACATGTGGTGTCTCACACTCCAGAGTG
>VZTM01041560.1:0-58547 GCA_013400555.1 Jacana jacana | reverse complement strand
TGCATTGTGTTGTTTCCCCCCCCCGGTGGTTTTTTTTTTTTTTTTTTTTTTTTTAACATGGGATGCAGAGCTGGTGTTACAGCTCTGGAGTTCCCAGGCAGAAGCAGAGGTATGGTAGAGTCTCCCTTCTAGCTGGACTCCCCTCTCTTGCATTGCTACATCCTCCACCTTCAGCGGAACTTCTGCCCTGTCTCAGATCCCAAGCCATTGGCTTGGTTCTTGCCTTTAAAAATTGTTTTAATCAGGTATGTGTTCCAAGGAGATGATTAGGATTGAATAGCAATTAGGAATGGATAATATGTCATTATCGTAAATCAGGATTACTAAGCATTCACATCACCTTAATTACAATATTTGCAAAAGAAGAGACCAAATCTATGGCTGATAGGGGAAAATTAAGACTAGTCATAAGCCAATTGTTAGCTTTATAGCATGGCCCCTGCAGCAGCCAGGGGGTACAGCTGGGCTGTCTTGGGAGCAGACCAGGGTCAGAGCTGTGACTCTGGACACTGTCATATGGCTCTGGCCCCCCGAGGCATGACGTAGAAGGATTAGTTGATGCTTCCATACTCACAGAAGATTAACTTCTCTGACTGGTGTGCTGGGGATGACTGCAGCACAGGCACCAAGTCTGTCCTTTGTAAGGAATAAACCCCTCTGTTTTGCTTCCCTTATTCCCCCAATCTGTGACTATGTCTACAGGCACCCTGAGCTGACGTGAGCTTATTTTACTGTTGCTGTAGCCTCCCTGGCATGGCCATGTGAATGTACTGCCAATCTACAGCAGGAAAAAAATTGAGTCACAGCAAAGCTTATTAGCTTGGGCCCAGCTTTATGCAAGCATGGCTGTCTACCTTTCATTCAGAACTTGCTGCCTTCTAGCTAACTCCAAGTGTGGGCAGAATAAGACAAGGGCAGTACAGAAAGTGCCATGTAGACATAACTAATGAGTTCCTCATGGTTTTTAAAAACACGGTGTTCTTTTAACAATATGAGAGTGAATGATTATGTGAAAGGGATGCAAACTGATGAATTAACTCTGGCTGTTTAGAATGGGATTTCTTCTAGAAAAGCTTCTTGGTTTATATTTTAGGGTTCTTCCTATGAAACTAGTCATCCACATGTTGTCATCATTTTTTTCTGAATCTAAGATGGAAAATTATGGTCTTTTGATTCCTTGCAAATAGAGAGGCTAATAAGTTCTAGGCACAGGTTACCCGGGGACCGATTTTTTTGTCTTGGTGGCAATATGGGAAGAATTATAATGAATAGTTATATACACACTGAGATAGATAGTGGCAATATCTCTGTTTACACTGGAAAGAAGAAATAGGTGCTTGGGAATACAAAGTTTTTGCCTACATCCAGAATGGGATGGAACCTTGGGCCTATGAAGCATACCTGGGGATGCCGATGTAAAGACTATGTCAAGTTTTAACCACAGCCAGCAACTAGGACCACATAGCTGCTTGGTCACTCTCTCCCCTGCAAGATGGAATGGGGGAGAAAACTGGAAGTGTAAAACTGAGGAAACCTTGTGGGCTGAGATAAAGACAGTTTAATAGGTAAAGCAAAAGCCATATACTCAAGCAATGCAAAACAAGGAATTCGTGCACTGCTTCCCATCAACAGGCAGGTGTTCCACCATCTCCAGGATAGTGGTGCTCCATCACGCATGACAGTTACTTGGGAAGACAAATGTCATAACTTCAAATATGTTTGTCCCCAATCACCTTCTTTTTCTCCCACCTTTGTATACTGAGCATGACGTCATATGGTATGGAATATATGATTTTTATGAGACAAACCTTCTTTACGGTGAGGGTGACTGAACACTGGAAGGGGCTGCCCAGGGAGGTTGTGGAGTCTCCTTCTCTGGAGTCATTCAAAACTCACCTGGACGTGTTCCTGAGTGATCTGATCCAGGTATTCCTGCTCCAGCAGGGGGATTGGACTAGATGATCTTTCAAGGTCCCTTCCAATCCCTGATATTCTGTGATTCTGTGATTCTGTTTATATCATATGGAAGGTGATTCTCCCCTTCTACTCCACTCCAAATGGAGTACTGTGTCCAACTTTGGAGTCCTCAGTACAGGAAGGACATGGACCTGTTGGAATGGGTCCAGAGGAGGGTCACAAAGATGATCCAAAGGCTGGAGCACCTCTTCTATGAAGACAGGCTGAGTTGTGGTTGCTCAGCCTGCAAATGAGAAGGCTCCAGGGAGACCTCAGTACCGAAAGGGGGCTACAGGAGATAAGGGCCAGGGCTCTTTATCGGGGAGTGTAACAATAGGATGAGGGGTAAAAGGTTTTAAACTGAAAAAAGTAGATTTAGATTAGATATCAGGAAGAAATTCTTTACTGTGAGGATGGCGAGATGCTGGAACAGGTTACCCAAAGAAGTTGTGGTTGCCCATTTCCTGAAAGTGTTCAAGACCAGGCTGGATGGGACATTCAGCAACCTGCTCTAGTGGGAGGTGTCCCTGCCCATGGTTAGGGAGTTGGAACTAGATGATCTTTAAGGTCTCTTCTGACCCAAACCATTCTATGATTCTGTGAATATCTCTTTGGTCAGTTGGGGTCAACTGTCCTGGCTGTGTCCCCTTCCCAATTTTTTGTGCATCCCCAGCCTACTTGATGGTGGGGTGATGTGAGGAGCAGAAAAGGCTTTGACTGCCTGGTAACAACTGAAAACACCATTGCACTGTGAATGCTATTTCTCATCCCAAGTCCAAAACATAGCACTTTACCAGCTGCTAGTAAGAAAGTCAACTGTTTCCCAGCTGAAACCATGACAGCCATCAGCCTTTATTTTTGTCTCTCATTCAATAAATGAAGTGAGAAATGCAGAATGGTGGTGTGAATATCTACATTCATAGACATGAATACCAATATTGTTCCATATTGCCTACCTTGGTTATGAATCCTTTTTGGAATGTTAAAGAACAGATATAATGATTTTTATTCAATGTGCTATGATGAACCTGAAGAATATTGAAGAAATTTTGAATTCTCCCTTGGCACTACTTCATCAAACTGAATCCCGATGATTTCATATTTTACATCTGAATTCCATTTTCTTTTTTACTTTCAATCTGTCTCACAAATACTGTTCATTTGACCTACACTATGACTTTCTGCAAAGATCATGTTTTAGAATTACTAAATATAATCTTTACTTTTTCATGTTTGGAGGGGGAGGTTTTTTATCTTTCTTGAAGAAAAAGGAATTACTGTTTTCAGAGTTGGTCTGTTTTCTTGAGTTTAATGGTAAGTTTATTGTTTTCAGAGGGAGGTGGTATTTCAGTCAGTAGCAGACTGTAACAGTGATTAGTTACTCTATACCAAAAGCATTCCTATATTTCCCACAGCTAAACTCTTTTTATATGCATGTAAAAACAATTTGAAGTGGCTGCACTTGAAAGGCTGCTTCAACAAAATACTTCTTATTTGCTTGCTGTTGATTGTCCACATTACCTTTAGGATCATCTCATTAGATGGTCCATAGTGATTACAGCAGTAGTCTAGAGTATTTTTTTTTTCCAAGAGGTAGACCTCTGAATACTTTAGGTAACATTTCATTAGAAAACGATGTTAAGTTTTGAGCCACAAATTTCTCAAAGCACAAAACCAATAAGGAAGTAACATTTTTCTAACAGTTCTCCTTCGCCTTGTCCTTCATCTCAACCTTTGCCTTCTCTTTCTTCCTTTTTCTCTTTGTGACCTGGGTTTGCAGGTAACAATTTGGAAGGCTATATTTGTGTGTTTCAAGTCATTCTGCATTAATCATTCACTATGACGTCACCCAAGAATCTAACATTAGACAGAAAGAATGTGGCCAGTAGCCTTTGATGTAACAAAGGAAGGCAATTAGTAGGTAAAGTTCAGTCTCGTATGCATCTGTTCCTTCACTGGACCAACAGGAATATTCTACAAAGCATTTAACTTGGATATTATTCTCTCTAGGAAAGCAATTCTAATAAGTCACGTGGGTTACTACATATAAATTCACAGGAGGGTACTCTTGGTTTTTTTTATTGGGTTTTTAAAACGAGTGAATGTATATGAATTAATGCTCCTATATGTTGCAGGAGATTCAGAGTTAAGTTATATACGGAATAGATTAGAGGAGAGAAAAACTGTATTTCTGCCAGTCCTGCTGCTTGGGTGTTCAAGGAAGTTGAGATATGTTCTTCAAACTGGCAGCTCCCCAAGAGTCAATACTCAGTGCTCTGAACAGAAGAAAGTGTCCTGGATTTTGCATGGTGTATTCATGTGTTTAAGTCACTTCTGTCATGTTTATTGCATGGCCATTATGTTAAAGGTANATTGCATGGCCATTGTGTTAAAGGTAGTGGCTGTTCATGTATGTGCTGCTTTTTTCCCCATTAAGTATGCAATGTGTGCATGAGCAAGTTTTGGAGAACAGGTGGGAATGAGACAGCCATGTGCTGCAAGTATATTCATAGATTACGGAGCCAAGAGGGAGGACTGCAACAGTCTAATCTGATCTCTTATATAATGCTGTTCTACACATGCATATTATAGTTTGAGGGGAAACATCCCATTTTGATGTAAACATTTCTTTTTGTTTAGCTCTGTAAATCAATAGTCCTCCATACTGAGCGCTGTGTTTCTTCTGCAATAATAAACAGTTTATTTGTTGAAGCAGAGGGGGGCTGGTGAGGTGTTGAATTTTAGAAAGTGTCCACCCCATTAGCGACTGGATTCCTCTCCAGGGCTATGCATCTGTCATTGACCACTTGCCCCTTGTAATCTGCACAACTGAAAATCTGTCCTTCTAATTTCTTGCCATTTTGTTTTCATTTTCTTCATCTGTCTTGTAACAGGCCTCTTACTTTCTGTCCCATATTCTTTCACCCTCCGTGCTGATGATCCAGTCTTTGTTCTTCAAATGGTTTGGCTTCTGCTTCTAATTTTAAGCTGTTTTTCTCTTTTCTCTCCCTCTGTTCTTTGTGTCCAACCTCTATTTTTTCCCCCCAGCCTTACTTTTGTACATCAAAGGAAGAAAAAATTGCCTTCCATATCTGTGTTTCTTTAAATAGTGCACAGCTTTGGACATTTTCATGTGGATCCATCTTTCAGTGTTGTAGTTTAGTCACTGTTTTCTTGCCATCATTTCCAATTTTTGTAATGACTTTTCTTGCATTTGCAGATAAGCATTTTAGCATCCAGCCCTGCATATGATCCTGAAGGTGATATGGACCACCAACATCAAGCCCATAGGAAGTATTTTGTTGAAGCAGCCTTTCAAGTGCAGCCACGTCGAGTGAAATTGTTTTTATGTGTAGGTAAAAAGAGCTTTGGTTGGTTGCCTTGCTAGTGAATTCTTCCTCTAGCAAATCTGGGAGGGCAGACTGCCCCATTTGGCTTTCTCATCGCTTTTTCTCTCCTGCTTTCCTGAATTCACTGGCTTAAACATTTCCTCAGTCTATTTCTACTTCTTAGCTGTACCTGTTTTCCCCTTTTGCGAAGATGGAGACCACTCTGGTTCTTAGAGTCCAGTAGGCAAACCTCATCCTGCAGCTCTCCTTTAGCTCCAGTTCTCATGGGCATTATGCACTCCGTATTTTGAAAAAATTTACTTGACTTTTCTTGATTTTTAGATTTTTCTTTCTTCCTCTGTGCTTATGCTGGAGAGACAAGCCTATTCAGCCCCATGAGTTGATAAACTTTCATTGCTTTGGCTTGCTACAGGTTATGGAGAGCTTTAAACATCTTCAGAATATCTCCTAGAAGAAACTCAAAACAAGCAATAAAATATGTCAAAAAAAGGGACTTTTCTAATGATTGGTTTTTTTCTTGCCTCAAGCAATACTGAGCATGATTCTTGTTGGACAGTTGTTTCTCCCCTAGAGGGAATTAAGAAAATATTCTGTTCTCTGGTTGTGTTTGTGGGAGAGTATCCTGAAAACTTTCTGGTACAAGGGATCTGTGGCCAGCCACTAGAAGGCAACATGATCCCACAAACAGCCAAAGGTATTATCCCCTCAGAGCTACTTAAGCTGAAACCTGCACTTCTGCTCAATAAAATCACTTCTGTCACTTGAACGTGTAATTAGTAGTGGGCTCTATTAAAAATGCAGGATTTTACTCAGGCAGTGATGGTGTTTGAAAGGCAGAGCATAAGAAGAGACACTGGTCACTGCTGACACACAGGCATTTCATTCTTGTGCTTTAACATTTACTGTATTTATCAGCTATTCTTGCAAAGCAGGCTGATGGTAATTTATTGGAAAATAGCTTAGTGCAAAGAATAGTCTCTTGATAATCATTATTAGTTTCTGAGCTCTGTATGACTGTGTGAAGGGAATTTGCTCTGCCAGCTTGTTTTGCAGACTGTTAGTAGTAAATAATTTGTCCCTATCAGGAATTTAATGCTACCAAATCATAGCTAATGTATCTCTATGTACAGCAACAAAATAGATGCAGTGCTCCTGTTTCACCATTTCCCTTTCGTCTCTCATGAAGCTGAGAGACCCAACAGATGGTCCTTTCTGTGTCTGTCTTAAAACTGTAGTGTAAGAGCTGCCACTAAGCATTTTCTGTCTTTTAATTTTCAAGAAAACAAGTAAATGGAGGAAATCCTGCTTTAGGGATCAAAAGAATAGAGGACAATTAGCATGGGGCTTTGCTCTCAGAGTGCTGCCCCAAACTAAGTTCCATACAGCTTTTAATTCAATTATTTTGATCTTTTGTCACCTGTTTTTTTGAAGGGGTTATTTAGTTTGCTTTTTTGCTAACATTCACCTGGAATTCTGCTCTCCTTGCTGTAATCACTTTGTCTCCCACAGTGGCTTTTGTCTTATGTGTGAATAACAAGGACCTTTGCATTTATTCCTTTTTACTCATTTGTGCTTCACATGCAGCCTCTTCAGACACCTGCCACTGGCTGGAGGCTGGAAGAAATGCCATGGTGTTGCTCAGAGCATGTCGTGTTCAACAGCATAAGGGGAAGGAAAATAGAAAACCAGAGGGGAAGTATCTTGGCAGCAGGTAAGTAACTCCTTCTCCCCAATATTCCTTCTGATTTGGTGAGTTTGTGGATTCAGGCAAGTGTATTTACTGTAGAATCTAATAAGATGCCAAGATTTAATTCAAACTGATAGAAAGTGGAATGATAAAATAATCATTTATGGCTTTGAAAGTACAAGCTCACCTGTTACAAGTCAGGATACATAGTTCTCTTGTCTCTGCTGGCTCTGGCTATACCTAACCAAAATCTGGCTTTTTGCACAGCTTCACTCCTTGACAAATAAAATATCCTTTCCTGCACCAAGTCTTTGGAGTCAGAAACAACTCAGCATTTTTCTGTACTGTATCAAAGTGTTTTACATGGGACAGGCATGTGGCAATTGTGCCATAGTGACTTTTTCTCACTGCCATTGTGCCTGTATGTTTGGGGTGGGTTCTGTGTGTGTGAATGTGTGCCAAGAACCATCCATAAACCAGAAATCTAATTAGGAAGACTTTCACGTCTCCTGGCTTAGTACAATACTCCCAAGAGAAGGGCAGGGTGAACCTCCCCAGCCGAAGGACAAAGCAGTGCTGATAGACTCCCAATAAACCCCAAGGTGACTGTTTGGGGTGGCAGACAGCGTTACCTGCATGCCTGCTGGTGGGCTGGCAGCCGGGGCAGGATTTTGCTCAGGCAGGTGCAGAACCTGTTGTTTATTTAACAAGGCAGCTGCTGCTACCGCTTCAGAGCAATTAAAGAATGTGTTGTTTGGTAGGAGGTTGCCAGGTGCTGGCTGTCCTATATGCTATGACAAGCAGGGCAAAATTTCATGTAAACACCTGCCAGCATCCCAGGCAAACCTGCACTAACGGGCTATTATGTACCTGCCATTAAGCCATTTGTGGGTTTAGCTGACAGCAACATGTGCGGGCCAGCTATCGCAGCAAGGGCTTGAAGAGATAAGATACGCCACTGTTTCCTTACCTCCAACAGATGGGAGCCCAGGATGTTTGAGAAACACCAACAACCGCTTCAGACTTTACCCTCTCCAACACTCTGGGCCCGGTCTGGGACTGGGGTGAAGCGATGGTGCTCTGCTGAGGGCAGGAGAAAGCTGTGATGCACCTTGAGGAGCTGGAACATGGACCTAATTTTTCACCATGAGCCTATTTTTTCCCTGGGAACCTGGGTTTTGGGGTGTCTTTCTTGCCTCCATGTACATGGTAGACAGGCTTATAGGTTAGCTGCTTGATTGATTTGCAAGCGGGTAATGATCTGTTAACTGAAATTGGTACAATTTGTGTCACTAGTCACAAAATACTGAAAAGCAGTTTCCCCCTGAAAAGAACAGATGCTACTACTGAAAAAATCAGTTCTTTGAAATATTTAAAGGCATATCTTAGGATGATTAACACACTTCTGGGAATGCATATGATGAATAGCGCTTCTGTTACTTCGGTGGATGAGACACCCAGTTTTTCTGCTGCTGTCATCCTCTGAGAGCGTGCCTCAGGGAAAGAGGCCAAAAAGAGTTACAGGCTGGTGTTTCTTTGAGGGGACTCAGCCAGATATCAGCAGTAGTTTTTCAGAGCTCCTCTACGTAATGTCGGTGGCTAAGAGCCTTCAAGGGACTATGGACCAGTTGGAAATGGTTGGATCCCAGCAGCAATGTGACCCCTGCCCTTGGCACAGGAGGGATGCTGGAGGAGCGGCAGGAAGGGCTGGGTGCTGGCAACACTGAGTCTGGGTCTGTGGGCAAGCCCCTGCACTGGGAGGCTTCTTGGGCAGGGGAGAGGGTCCTGCAGTTTACAGAAATACAAGGAATGACAATCAGAACATGAGGAGAGGGAACCATGAACGCTTTCCAATTCATTACTGTACATCAGACTGTAAAGAATTTATTTTTCCTGTGTCCTTAAACACATAAATGGGTTGCCTGCTTTGTGAAGTTTGAGACAGGCACTGGATTGCTGTTCTCAATTGTGTTTCACTTTAAAAAGAAAACCAAAAACCTACTCAGAATACAGTTGCGGAATCAGTTGCTTACACCGCTGACCTTACTGAATGAATGAGTTCCACAAAAGGGATGGTGCTGTGAGACAGTGATCCACCCTGGTTCTGCAAACCCCATCCAACCACAGCTGTGGGACAGTGATCCACCCTGGTTCTGCAAACCCCATCCAACCACTGCTGTCTGCAGCTCTGTACACCCTGTGACAGCTTCCCCTGTTCACGCAGATGGGCTGTGTGAGGGCATGCCTGCTAGTGCAGGTAACTTCATTTTGGAGTGTTCAACTGAATGATACAAGTTCAGAAATATAAAAGATAAAGTTAGAGATTCCTTTTCTTTGCAACAAGATGATCCTGATGCTATTAGCAGATGAGTACCTCAGGAGTAACTTAACCACATTCCTTCATGGGGAAGGAGATGACTCTTATCTGGACTCACTTTCTGTGTAGTGTGTGTGTTTGTAACAGCAATTACTATATATGCATTTGTCTTCCTTATTGAAAGGAAAACCTGAAGTCTCTTGCCCCCTGCAGTTTTTAGTGAATACTGTACATAAATGATTTATTTCTTTCTTTAGAAAGGGCTTTGCTCTGCACGGCATCTGTCATCTTGGGATTCCCCCCTCCCCCTCTAGTAGAAATGTAGCTAGAAGCTGTTTAACTCAATCTAAGCACAACTCAAAGTCGGTTCACTTCATCTGCTCTTTAACATTCTCTTTCATCTGGTGAGGACCTTCATTAATATGCACCATTTGTGATTAAGGTAGCATTTACGGGACCATCACAGGGTAATGTGCTGATTTCTGCACTTTGGAAATACTGTCCTGTCATTCATCTGTGAAATTCAGCTTTCTACTGTTTTTCTAAAAAATACTTAAGATAATAAAAGATACTTTTTAAATTACATTATTATTATTATTACTATTAATCAAGAAAAGCCATGCTAACAATTACCCTTTTACATATGATGTCTTCATTTGCTGTGGCAGGAAGATGGGCAATGGAAAAGGATTTCAACTGAAAGGTAGGGCAAAAAAATAGAAATGGATTAAATAAACTAATTTATAAAATGTCTTAACTCTGGGATAGTAATGCTCATTGCTGGCAGCTCTTCTTCAGGGGGGAAATGACTGTGTTACACTGGTTGCCACTTAATATTAGCTGTTAACAAATGCTGTGAATTGTGACTTTTATTTTTTTAGTTTGATTTTTTAAACAAAGTTCAAAGTAGCATTCTGAAATAGAGCCTTTAAACAAAGTTCAAAGTAGCATTCTGAAATAGAGCCATCAGGTGAACTTCTGTGTAAAGGCCAAAAAAATGTAGTTGCTGGCTTGAGATAAAAAACAAAAATAAAATGGGTAACAGGACTGAGAAACTTCGGAAGGAGATGATGTACCAAAGTGAAGACCAACTGAGGTTGACAGAGATTAAAGTGGAATAGGAAAAGTAGTCAGAGGTCTCAAGTGAAAGCTGTTGGAAGGTAAACTACATATTGCAGAGAAGGAAGTCTTTGAATTGTTAAATAAACCTAGTATTTACACCTTTTGTGGTGGACAAAACTGCACCCACTGCAGTGAGTACAAAGATTTCAACAGATGCAGACTTGAGCTGACAAAGAGCTTCAGCAACATCAGCACTGGAAATGGCAAGGGTTACCTGCTGGGGCTGCACTGATCACATAAAAGTGCTGGAAAGCTGTTACCAACACAAAACACAAGCAGCTCAGCTGTGTATGGCTCAGAGGAACACCCTTTCTCTGGCACAGCATTGCCAGAAGACCTAGAGCCAACCACAGGGTGCTGGGGCTCCAGTGGGGAGATGAGGAGGTACATAGGGGCAGCTCATGGCAAACATGTGAAATGCTTTGGTGTATGATCATATCTGAGTGTCTTGCAGGGAGAGACATCAAAAAGAGTGGGAAGACAGAAGGCTTTTCAGCACATCAAAGTGGAAAACATTGCTAATATGCCTGCACTGAGGTTGAAAGCATGATCATTGTTTTAGTGAGCAGAATACAGAGAACCTAACTTCATTTCAGTTATTTGGGAGTACAGTTCTATGCCACATGGAGGCCAGAGCAAAGGAGCAGGGCTGGGATGTGAACACATTTGTGAGAGCAGAGTTTTCAGGAATGTAGTAGCATGAATTGCAGCTGAACCAAGAAACGAAGGAAGAAGGAGCTTCATTTGAGGAGGAGCACCCTTGTAGACAGGATTTTTTTTTTCTGCCCCCTTTAAGGGATAACTCTGGCTTTACAGAATGGCCCATCCTCTTTGCTGGAAGGTGGATGGCTGCAAGGGTGGAAGAAAGTGGTAGCTCATAAGTCCCAAGTTATGACCTAGCACTTTACATGTTCAATAGGAGCATTAAAACATGTTGGGTGGATGGACAAATTTCAGGATATTGACCTGAAGAACAAAGGAGAACCAACCAAAAATGAATAAGAGAATGACATGATCTGTAAGCAATCAGCAAAAGTGGGGCTCGACTGGGACCTTGCGGGTCCATGCTGAACTACAGTTTAAATGCTTTCTCCTGCATGTAGACAGGCACATGGAGTTTGACCTCTGTCACTGCTGCTGGTGAGAGGTGGGCTGGAAATGTGCTTCCTGCTACATGTGTGCACAGTGTTGCACTGAGCTGGCAACCAGTGACAGAGGCATTTGTGGCTGAGGGGTTAGCAGAAAGGAGGGAACAAGAAGTAGATATGGCATGAGAAGTAGAAAAAACAAGAATGAAATTCAGGGAAGAAGAAAAGGTGAGGCTGGAGCTGCAGTTTCAGCTTCTCTTCTCAGACCGCGTGGGCCACTTGGAACTGAGGATTACTTTCCCTGCCTTTAACCCCAAATACGTTTGTGCAAAGTATCATTTATGAGGCAATTCCATATTTTTTTTAAAACGATGGTATAATTTGCATATCATATTGGCATTATACTACTTATTTGCAGGCCAATTGTACTTAGTTTCCCCTCCTGCATTTAAAAGTTTCAGATATGTTATAGCTATAAGCAAATATTGAATGTTTAGTAACTACTAACATCTCTAAAAACACGTTTAATCATGGGACCATGTACTGTTTGTTGATAGTAAGAATATTAGCAAATGCTTGCAGGATGTGGAGAAATAGTAGAAGGCATCAGGAAAAGTTTTAAGAGTGAAAATCAGGTATTGGTTTTAGAGTCTTCAAAAAGAGTGTGTTGGCTGTGGATAATGGCTGGTGTGGAGGAAGAGGAGAGTTACCATGATATCATTAGTGCCTCGCCTTCCCTCAGAAGCTACTGGCTGTGGCAGTGAGAGGGCAAAGAAGGAAGTGGATTTAAGGAATGGCTTTCACACAGAAAAAGGAAGCTTCAGTCTTGAAGGGGAAGCAGGGAGTGCAGTAGGGTAAAGAAGACTTGTTTCTGCATCTGAGGATGGTGATCAGCCCAAAGAGGGGAAAATAAAGCTACTGTTACAGATTTCAGTGTGGGGAGGGAGTGCACTGCTGGTCTGAGGGGTGGAAGGGCTTCCATGAAGCTCCAGATCATGTAAGTGGACTCGACCAAGAATTGTGTATTCTTGGTGGCAGAAGATTTGAATATCCTGAATTTATTAAAACTGATTTTTGTTTGAATCTTCAGTACTGTTGAAAGCAGTTTCTACTGTTGGGGTTGCTGTCTGCATCAGAAAAGAAAGCAGGTTGTTGGAAGGAAGAAGCGTGGTTATCTCTGGTGGGACTCGGCAGATCCTCCATGAATCACGCTGTTTCCCACTTGGAACATGACAGCAAAGGATGCTTTGATGAAAAAATTAGAGACATACCTTCCCGTCCCATAAAGACATACCTTTTACTTCTTCCCATCATAGACACCTTCACCTTCTCTCTCCTCTTTGGCAGTTACTATCTCATCTGTTTTATGCCCTCTATTGTCCCTAACTCAGGTCTCCCACATGAAGCCTGATCTTCTTCAGTATAGTAAGCCGGGGTTGCAGTAATGAGGGGGCTGAAGGAGCAAAATACGAGCCAGAGGAAAAAAATATTTAATTGAAGAAAGAGTACCATATTGGTTGTCTTGGGTAGTGTTCTTCTTCAATGAAATGAACTGTACATTCCCATATTTATTTCCTTTTTCTTGCAGTTACGTTGATTAGCACATAACAGAGATAAAGCAAAGAGGCAGTGGTTGGTATTTTGCCTTCAGCAGCCAGCAGAGCAATATGTTAAGCCATCAAATTGTCTATGTGCTGCAGATCATTTCTCCCTTTGAAAAAAAAGTACCCACCATTAAGGCACTAACAAAGAAAAATGAGCCAGAAGTTGAAGGCAAAGGGGCAGTGCTTCAAATGCACATTTTATGCTACTAAAGAGATCCACAGTACTGTGACCAAAATCCCATTAAATGGAACACTTTCTATTTAAATCTTCCCATGACATGTTTCTAGTGTTACTGTACCAGGGAGGCACATCACTGTCAGCCTGCTCTTCTTTCCTTCCTCCAATGGCTCTGCAGCCTCAGGCTGTCACTCCCAGACTAGGATCTCGGGCTTTGTGCCAAACTGCTGAGCAGAACAATGCCTTGCCCCTGATGGCCGCTGAACCCGGCAACTTGCATACCTTGCCCAGCGAGACCTTGGTAGATTAATGGTCAAGAAAGAAAGTCAAGACCTCACAAGGGACAGTGCAATGCCATTGCCCCTTCACTGAGCCTCTGTGGGCCATCAGTTTTGTTACTATCCTTCATGGGATGATCTCCAGCCCGGTGATATTGGTGGGCACATTGCCTCTCCTTCCCGCCCAGCAGAAAGGCCCCTGCAGTGTTAACCTGGCCAACACTGAGCGGTCAGCAATAACTCAAAGAAGTTTTTCGTTGCTGCTTTTGCAGCCCCACTTTGGGCATCCAAGTCATGCTGTGGCTCCTGACCTGCACAGACAAAAGCTTCTCACCACGCAGCAAACTGCTGTGAGTTACAGCTAAAGTCTGGGTTCATCCACTCTTAGCATCTGACATTGTCTGAAGTACTGCGCCAAGCTTTCTTTCAAGAGCTGATCCCAGCATCCTGGATACACTTAATGCTGGCTTGCATTAAACACTTGTTGTTACATGTAATTTAATAATCCCAAGTGTGGTGTATACAGAGCAGAGCTCAGGAGTTGGTTCAGAGGAGCAGAGAACCACCTGCTTAACTGAATCTTAATATATTGTCATCCCAAGCTCTCTAATTATTGATATAAACAACAGTATAAGAGAAAGAAGGAATGTAAACTATAAACTAAAGTCTAGAAGTCTTACTTTGCCCACTGGCAGGCTAAAACATTTCTCTTTACATCCTGTAAAGGGAGAGCACCACTTTTTTTCTACCCAGTCAAGTGCTTTGGTGCAATCATCATTTCTTCAACACAGGCAACTATAGCACTAACTTTGTATTTACTTAGTTCGTAAAGTATGTAGAAAACTTGTTAGATTTGGGATTCTTCCTAGAGACAACTTGCAGTAGCCAGTAGCACAGAGCTGTGGGTTTAGTTATGAATGTTTTTCATTTTTGCATGTGAGCTTTGGTTTTTCATGTCTTGTACTTGGACATTGAACTTTTCATTTTGTCATGGCTTGATAAGTTGGTTTAACCTTGTTTTTCTTGCTTCATCTCAGCACATTAGCAATAATGAAAAAGGGAATAACTTTTAGGTAATTATTCAGTGTCTGACCAAAGTGGTTTTACTCCCTTCTTGCGGTTTACAGTGGACATCATAGTTAATGGCAACATGAGTAATCTCCCTGGGAGTCTCAGAAAGGACACAAAGACCTGATTCACAAGGCAAGTGCTATCTACAAGACGTTTGATTTTGCATATCATTCCTTAGTCACATCAGGAAATGCAGAAATCCAAAGTAATCCCTTCTGTGGGTGAAGAGGATTCTAGCATCCTTCCTGGTGCTTGGTACCCAAGAAGTAAACTCAGGTAACCAGCCTCAAACCCCACAATCCCAAACAAGGTAAGAGAAATAATATATTTGAAGGGAAAAGCTGAAATATGGTATCTGTTAGGTAACTGAGCCCATACTTTCTTGCAAATATTTTTAAATCACTTTCCTGGCCAATATTACTATTTATCAAAGTTCTCTTTTGTTTAAGCAAGGTCTTGCTGCCTGGCAGCCTGTCTGCTTGGTCCTGCGGCACAGCCATTATGCTGAATTTACAACACAACAGTAATCACTGTGCCAAACCCAACCAGCTGCTGTTTAAAGAAGAAACCCCCCAAAATCCAAGAAACAAAACCACTGGATTGTGCCTAATAATGCAAAATTAGATGGTAGAGGACGGGGAAGCTTTATTCAAGCGCTAACGTTCATGGAACTAGCAGGGACGCTGGATGAATGGCAAAGTAAGTAGCACGTTGAATAAATGTCTCCTCCAAGTTTGCTCCATTGTAAGAGCCCTTCTCAGTGTACAGTTGCCACAGTGTAAGGCACACAGAGAGCCAAATGCTCACTTAGAGCGAACAAAAGCCTCTCTCCTGCTGTTGCTTAATGCTGTAACTTTTATTAGCAGCAAGTGACAGCAGTTTAGCCTCCCTTCCTTTTTCTAGATGATTACATTCTTAAGCCGATTGACTGTGTTGACTAAAGGCAGCTGTTGATCCACACTCTTTTCTCTTACACACACAATGGCACACGAAGAAAAGAAATGTCAGATTTTGTGTGTACAGGATAAGCTTAAGATTTTGATTGCCTGAACAGAGGTGAAAAAATTGGTTGCTGTATAAGGAGCCTGGGATCCCTGAGGGCAGAGTTTCCTCATGCCTAGCAAAAGCAGGTGGAGCTGCTGTGAGTTTGGGAGCCCGGAGCTGAGACTCCCACCTAAAGGTCCCTTTCCCTTCCTCCTGGCCCCTGACATGGTGGGACCTGATGGGGGAGGGGAACACAGGAATAGTATACATTTGTTTGGATTTGGGCCAGTGAGTCACTAATAAAGGGAAAACGCTGCCAAGAAGCAGGAGAGGTAGAGAATCAAATATAAGTGCAGCCTGCAGTCTTTATACCAAGTTAAATCTAGATGTGTAAATAGAATTTGTCTTTCGGTTTTTCGGTTTTCTTGGTAGTCATTGTTAATACCCAGATGTTTCTATCACCAGGTCCAGGCAGGTGCTTTACTCCGTGCTCAGAGGACCTTCAAGGACACCCAAAGTGGCAGCTACCTTTTTCACTAGGTCTTAGGGATGCAATGCCAGTGCATGGGGATGTGGATAGTGTTGAATGATCAGTTCACTGAACTTCCAAGCCATCCTTTGAACTTGTAAATAGCACTATCATAGGGGATGGCACTGGGAAAAGATTCCTCATAACCACAAAATAGATGAAAAGCTGATTATTGGAGAGGTAGTCCCTTTTAAGTAACTTGTCTGTGTGAATTGGCACAAAAGTTTACCCAGGAGGAAAGATGACAGTGGAAGTGGCATTGCAGCTATAATTACCCAATTAAGCTTTTTTCAAGGAAAAACATGTCTTAGATACCACCTTATCTGGTGTAAATTAATAGAAAAAAACAGTCTCTTTCTGCAAGGATTTAGGAGACGAATTTCCTGGCTCAGCCTCTGTTGGCTGCAATGCATGGTAAATATATCAGATAAAGGTCTCAGGAGAGGTTGCTTTAACAAGAAGGCGTCTGACACTGTCTTATTTTAGGTGAGAGAGAATTTGCTATTTAAAAGAACATCCAAAAGCAAGTCCTCATTTGCACAAAGGAAATACAAGTTAAGAAGTGGGGGATTTTTCGAACTGCTTTTTTTGTCCAAATTATTCCAGGTGAAATCCTTCTGAATGCAGCCAAAATACAAGCACAGCTTTTAAAGGGATGGTCACATGGGAAAAAATATTTTGACATCTCAAACCAGGATTTTCAAAAATGTTTAAAGCAAAAGGTACTTTTTCTACTGGGAAACTGTACTATTTGTTTTGCTGCTTGGCAGCCTGCAATAGGGAAAAGTTCCTTTTGTTGTGCTTCTTTTCCCTAGGAGAGCCTAAACAAGTGAGAAATTCTAGCGCCCTTACTATCTTCTGCTCCTCTCTCTTCATATACCTAAGCTCCCATTCATATTTGTGTGACATAAGATGATTTATGCATCTGAAGTATTGGCCAGACATACTGCTTGTAAACTGCCAAAAAAGCTGCTTGATTCTGCCCTGTGCAGTGTGAAAATGGATTTATGCACAGTGGAAGAACTTAACAGGGATGACAATTTGATAACTGACATTGTTACGGCAATTTAATAAGAGGAGAAAACCTAGACCAAATCTCAAAAGCTTGAGTAGACTTAGATAATAGCTCACTGGTAAACCATATACTGAGGAATGAAAGTGCTGTCAAACACGGAAATCCCATTCAATAATGGAACAAGACACATTAGGGGAGCAGGTGGCTTTCAAGGTGGCAACAGACATATGAGTGTGTCTGAGCTGGAATAAAATGGTTGGAAGGATGAGAGTCCAGTGGAGTTATCACTGAGGAATGAAATTTTATTTTTTGTGAATATGCCAATTTTGGAAAATTCTGCACCCATTGGTGGAAATGTATGGTAAAATATGGTATTTCAATTTCAACCCACCAGTGCCTGATCATTGTTCATACAAATCTAATTTCTGAATTTGTTCATATGGGTACTTTTGTCCTAACAAAGGACAGGTGATATAAGGTGAGAAAGTCTGTAAGTCATAAAACCCCAAACCCTGACAATAACAAGCATACAAAAGGGCTTAAAGCTCAGTTCTGTTTCTTCTCTTCACAGCACCTTCAATCCATCCCTGGAGTCTTCAGAGTAGTCCATCAACTATTACATTACCTCAATTAAAAGAAATTCAAGCTTGTCTACAGCAACCTGTGTAGAAAACACCAGATAAAGCTGTTTTCAAGTCATGAGCTCTTTCTTTCCAAAAACCTAGGCTAAACCTGCAGCTGTATTTTTCAGGTAGGAATGGTGTCTTTTACATCATTGCTCTGCTCTCTTAACCAGGACAAACCTGAAATGAAACAGAGCTTCACCTAAAGATAGCCCCTAAAGTGAAGTGGTTTGTCTGGATTCTGAGGCACAGGAACTGAGTGTGCAATACTTACCTGGGACACACTGGGGATCTGGGGTGCACCTGCCCCTTGCAGACACTGTTGACTTTGAACAAGCCCTTTCCTCCGTGACCCTTGCAGTGATTGCACTGCCTGCCTCTATGTCCATACGGCAGTAATCACTTCAACATGAAACCAAAATCCCCATGTAGATAGAAACACCTATTTCATTATTCAGAAAGAACAGGATCTATTCATTTTGGTTATCTCTACCAGTAGGTGTCATGATACAGCAACCTGTGAAAATTCTTGGTGTGACAGGAGATGAAGTGGTTAAATGAGCACTAATAATTATGGAATTTTATTTAAATTGTTGGATGTCAGTTGTTAAAAGGGTGGTTAATTTTGCTAGATGCTGCCACCCAGATATTAGTCTCCTTGTTTTGGGTGAACTGCAAATGAAAAATTCTGTCACTGCCCCAAAATTTTCTTTTTGATGCCTATGCAATATACACGTTTCCCTTGTTCCCAGAATGGTATGTGTCTTTCAGTGGGACACACTAATAATGGGATGGGTAAGTGACATCCTCTGAAAAAATTCTTGGTAACCTCTTCTTTGAAGAAAGAGATTCAAAATGAATGCCACACACGTTTGCTACATCTAAGAGCAGTCTGCTTAGATGTTTTTGTCACACTTCAAAGCACACTCACAGCTATGTCCATTTTCTGTGACGGTCCTGGTTTCATCCTTCTGGGGGGAAAAAAAATAAAAAGAGTTGTTTAGTCTGAGAAAATTAAATTAAAATTAATTGTAATATATCAGATAGTCAATCAGGTGCCTGACATGTGCTTACTTTCACCTTCCCCAGGCCGAGCCTGCAGAGCATCAGGCACCCTCAGCTCTCACGGATGTCCATACAAGCTGAGGCTACGAGTGCCAGGTGGACTTTCAAGCCTTTGCCTATACAGACTTGGTGCAGTTTAAGAGGAATGAAGTGGCAGTGTTTTTAAGCTTGATCCAATTGCTGGCCTGGAGACTTCTCCTGAATATGCCTCCTTCTCCCAATGAAATAATCTGTTTAAGTGTTTTGACTTCAGGGTGGCTTTTTTACTTTTTAAATTTTAATTTTTTTTGCCCTTTAAAGGTTGTGGTTGCAAAAAAAACCCAAATCCACAACACACCATGTTACATGAAAGGGTCTATTACTGTTTAGTGAGAGAAGAAAAAACAGAGTGTAATATCTTATTAGAAATGTATAAACCCTCCTTTGTCTACCCTTGTTTGATGTTCTCAGCAAAGTTCTTACTCAAAGTTCTGGGGATCTTGTAAATCCATTCTAGATATTTTTTAATGATTTTTGGAACTCATATTTGAAATGACTCCTGTGTTTTTAAGGCATTTTTGTTTACAACTGTTTTCTAAATTCTTAAAGAGCTAATATGAGAAAATAAATGGAGTCTCATTAAATGAGTTCTTCAGGACAAATGGAAGAAAAACTATTTAAGAATACGCATTTCCTTTCAGTAACAACCCCAATCCTACAAATTTGATAAAGAAACCAAATGAAAGCGTAGTAGCAAATGTAGCATGAGGTTAAGAAAGCACCATGGAAGGGCACAGGATTGACCACAAGAAGCTCACAGGTGACCTCTACTCAGGCAAGACTTGATGGAACTCTTTAGCTCAGATTCACTAACTACCCTCACAGAAACCCTTCTGCACCTCTGACTTTGAGGGGTTGATTGCCCAAGTCTTACTCAAGTGTTGGATGTAACACAACATTACAATAAACCCTGCCATCTGCAGAACAGAATCAAACTGCTTAATTGTTGATAAAGCTTCTTTAGTTTGACAAATGTGGGTTTTACACAACAAACCTCCTCAGTGACATATTGTCATTCTTGAAGGAAAGGAGACAAGATCACGACATTATTTTGGTATCTCAACTACTTTGGGGAGAAGTCCGGTCTCTGTTGAATTCTTTCCGTAAACAGGCTTACTTTAAATAGGCTTTAAGAAAAGAGAAGGAAGTGGCACAGGAGGCAGTCTTGGCATACTTACCTTAAATTCTATTCTTAATTACCCAGGTGTTTCTCACACAGAGAGAAAAGCAGGTACCCTCTTCTGGAGACCTTTCCAGGGACTGATTTCCAAGACGACTGCTGCTCAGCAACTTGCAAAAACACATGTTTGTTTGATGTTTGGTGCCAGTGTGGGCCATTTTTTCACTTTTCTCTACTTTGACCTCAGTTTCAAAGCAATATTCTCACATAAAAAAACAGTGAAATGTTCACAAGGAGAAGCTACAACTTTCTGCCTGCTTGTCATGAATAGTGACCAATTCAGAGCAGTTTACCATTTATTAGTGTTCACACTGAGTCTACTACTCAGCAACTCAATTTTACAAGTGAACATTAGCAAATTAGCTCACAGGTTTCAGTGGATGAAGACGGAGTCTCTGGAACCTAAAATAACTGCTTACCCTTTTTTTTTTTAATTGGAGGAGAATCAATCAGTAATGAAAGAGATTTTTTACCTTAGAGCTGTCAGCTTTCCAGAAAGTCATATATTCAGAGTATTTGGTACAGGCCTCCCAGTTCAGTTGTGGTCACTGGAAGAACTATTATAATCAGAGACATGCAATCAACTCTATACTTCATCCCAGTAAATGATGTGACTGTTTCAGCCGAATGTCTTTCTTACTGTCTTAGTCGCAGTTAACAACTGAAATTGCACCTTGTCATAAGGACATCCTGTTCATGAGGTTTGCTAAAGCCTGAACTGGGCAAAGCTACAGCCTAGGTGAACATTTCTCATTTTCATAAAGAATCTAAACTCTTAACCTGAGAGCTGCTCTGCGTTCAACAAGTGCTACCCCTTTTCCTCTTCAAGAGTGGTCCTGATAGCTGTTATTCTCTGCCTGGGACAGGATCTGCAATGTTTGAACCGCAGGAAAGTCTTTCTAATAGTTCACTAATATAAACTACCTGAAAAAAATGTTGACTGCTACAAAAACAGTAGAATAAACTATGCCCACTCAAAAGGTGTTGAGTCTTGACTCAGGTAACTTAAGACAAAGGGATCTGGATCTGTAGATTCCTTTCAGGGCTTGGTGCTCATCAGGACTCCTAATGCCTACTGATTCCTTTCATTGTACTGTGTCATTCACACTGTATTACCATAACAATGGCATCATCTGATTGGTGGGGAGCAATAGAAGGCTGATAAAAAATCAGTGTCCCTGTTAATATTCTCATTTTCCCCTACAGAAAAAAAGAAGAAAGTGGCCTTTTATAGTGACTAGGATGGGCAGATGGCCCTTTTTAAGTATCAAAGATTAATTTTTACTTTTTTACATCAAATAAAATGTACCATCTAGCATGATGTGCAGATTAACAGCTAATAACCACATTTCTCTCAATTTCTTGACAATGGAATTCGTTTTCAAGTTCTAAAATACCAATGTAAAGTCCTAATGGCAGTGATATAGGTAACTGTGCCACTGGAAGGTTTTCTGAAATACTGCTGAAACATACCCAAACTGCCCACAATAATTGAGCAATCACATTTCATGGAGATCTCCAAACACAGCAGCCAAAAAATATTGGGAAGGCAATGACCAGTCAAGAAGCCATTGGGAAAGGAAGCTTTTCTATAACCTCATACAGTAACCATAGCAGCAAATTCCTATGCATACTTTAGTAATGGGTCAAGACATTGATACCTCTGGGATGCCATCTGGAGGGACCTTAACAGGCTGGAGAAATGGGCCAATGTTCATGAAGTTCAACAAGGACAAGTGCAAGGTCTTCCACCTGGTTTAAGGCAATCCCCAATGTCATCAATACAGACTGGGGCATGAACACATTGAGACTGGAGAGGGACTTGGGGATACTGGTGGATGAAAAATTGGACATAAGCCAGCAATGTGCACATGCAGCCCAGAAAATCAGCCATATCTTCTGCTGCTTAAAAGGAAGCATGGCCAGCAGGTCAAGGGAGGTGATTCTGCCCCTCTACTCTGCTCTGGTGCAACCCCACCTGGGAGCACTGTGTCCAGGATTTAGGGAAGAAAATTTTTATGATGCAGTCAATGAGACAATGGAACAGGTTGCCCCAAGAAGCATGGCATGCCCCATCATTGGATAGGGTTAGACTAGATGACAATTAAAGGTCCCTTCCAACCAGGATCTAAAAGATTTGGCAAACCACTAAAATCTAGGTAATAACCATGTGCTAGTTTTTTAACTGAGAGTGATTTCAAGCCCTTCATCAGCAATGTTTGTAAGGTAACAGAGTGACACAGAACGTGGCAGGGAGAATAGATGTGGTATCCTGCCTTCTTTCAAACCCTAGTCCAAAAGAAAATGGTGGTTTTCCACTCTAGGCATTTTCCCACGTAGCAGAAGAAATCCGTATTTCATACACTGCAAACAATCACTAGTAATAATAACTTTTTTAAGAGGAGCAAAGGTATGATTTTGTAATTGAGCACTGAGCCTATTAAAATTTTCCAAATGTGGACCTCAAATTTATGCTGGATATTAAAGATTTATATTACATCTAGAATTCTTTTTTTTTTTTTAAACTATAGTTTATTGTTTGCATTGAAAAGGGAAAAAATAGATTGGACAAAGACATTAAAAATATTTAGCCTGTACCTTTAATTAGTAGAGAATATATCTGCAAGTTCCTTGTAGCTTGTAATTTTCAAATATCAAGGGCAGCAAATGAACACTGATAAGGCTGCCTGCTGGCTAGGGCAATAAGAGCTTTTCTCAGCTAGAAGCTATATCTCCACATGGCAAATCCGTCCCTCCCTGCTACAGAATATGAGAGGAAATAGGTCAAGCTTGTGGTGCTAAAGCACTCAGAGTTTTCAGCCACAAATAAAATTAATTTAGAACAGTTAAGCAGAGACATGTTTGAAAAATTAATAATACTTATCTGTCAATTTTTCCAGTTTTTCTGGTGCTGCTCCTCCTATGAGCATTTCACTGTGTTTGAGTGTAAAAAAAAAACCAACAGTACCACGAACTGATTAGCAACCCTACAATAGCAAATTGCAGGAAAAAGGGGAAAAGTATGTTATTTAAGTTTCCAAGGAAAGCTTAAATTAAAATTATTTTCTAGAAAACCTTGAAAATTCATCAACATCCTTTCTTTTTAATTAGCTACTGTGATCTACTGCTCTGCTGAGTCAACTGTCTCAGGGAAAACGAGGACAATCCTATCTATGTGCAACTGGATTCTTCTCCTAGCTCTCCTTATACTCTAATTTTATAGTTGGCTTACCACATTTACTTACAAAACAAATTGTATATATAGTTACAATGATTAGAACTCCTTTCAATTGTGTTTTCAGACATTATTAGAAAAAGGAACAAAAAACTTTGCATAAAATATCTTTCTCCATACTCAGAGAAATTAACTGAATCAGGTGGCACAACATAAAGTTTCTGTTTATAAAGCAGTTACTAATACTACTGAATCTCCAGCTCCTTTGTGCTCCTTTTTTTCAGTGGTGAAAAGGTGATTTAAGCAGGTTATTTGGGTTAGATATTTCTACACCTCCTTCTCCAACATTTGATCTAGTCCTGTGGACAGCTTAGCAGAAAAAGAGAATCCAATTATTGGACTTGTCATACTGCACTCGGTACGTGGAGTGTAGTTGGTTTATTGGGGCAGGACATTGGAATGGAGTCAGTAAACCTGGCTCAGGCATTCCCAGGTGGAACAGCCTCAAGTAACTCCTTTGCCTTTTGTGCCCGATATTTTTTTTATGATATACCCTACCCCTCTACTCTGCTCTCATGAGACCCCACCTGGAGTACGTTTGGAACAGGTCCTTTGGAGGGCCACAAAGATGATCAGAGGGCTGGATCGCCTCTGCTATGGAGACAGGCTGAGAGAGTTGTGGTTGTTCATCCTGGAGAAAAGAAGGCTCCAGGGACACTTTATTGCAGCTTTCCAGTACCTGAAGGTGGCCTACAGGAGAGATGGGGAGGGACTCTTTATCAGGGAGCATAGTGACAGGACAAGGGTTAATGATTTAAATTGGAAGAGGGGAGATTTAGATTAGATACTAGAAAGAAATTCGTTACTGTGAGGGTAGTGAGACAATGGAACAGGTTGCCCAAAGAAGTTGTGGATGCCCCATCCCTGAGAGTGTTTAAGGCCAGGCTGGATGGGGCTTTGAGCAACCTGCTCCAGTGGGAGTTGTTCCTGCCCGTGGCAGGGAGGGTTGGAACTTGATGATCTTTAAAGTCGCTTCTATGATACCCTATGACATCTTTTTTTGGCAATAAATTGCAGGGGGAATTGAGGTGGGGTAAGTGTCAAAAATAGCCATTGCTCAGGAACCAGATGGGCATCAGTCTGCTGGTGGGAGGTGGTGAGTGATTGCCTTTGCATCACTTTTCCTTTTTTCATTCTTCACTTATTAAACTTGTCCCACTGTTTTTTGGTTTTTGTTTTTTCCTCACTTTTGCTCTTCTGATTCTCCCCCTGTGCCTCTGTGGGGAGTGAGAAAGTGACAGGGTGGGGGCGGTCAGCCAGGGACAACCCACCACAGCCTCAAACTGCTGTAGGCCATGGGCATGCATTTAGAAAGCATTGCTATATGCTTGCTCTATTCTTCTGGCCTACTCTATCTGCTACACCTTTTTCAGGCTTTTTTATCAGTCAGAATAAATGGCTCTGAACAGCAGGTTTTGTCCAGTACAGCCATTTTATATTATCATAGAATCATAAAATTGTTTAGGTTGGAAACAATTTTAAGATCAACAAGTCCAACCATTAAAAAACCCACATACTTACTCCAGCAACCATCTGTGTGGCATTGCTTGATTTCTGCCTTATTTTAACATTTTGTTTTTTTTTTTTCATGTGCTGGTAACAGTTTTTCAACAGTGGTTTGAGTCAGGGGTAGGTCCTGACTACAGGATCTACTGAGATCCGCTTTTCTTTATACAGAAAAACATGACTTCCTTAGGAATGCCTCACAAGCCACTTAAAGCCAAATCCAGATGAGTTTTTAAGAAATTTATGTGAAGTTTTTAACACAACATTAGGAACTTGAGAGAAATGAAATCAATCCTTATTTCAATGGACTTTTACCAATGAAACTTACTTTCACTTAACCCATATTCAAGAGGGATTCAGGTCATTACAGCAAGAATATCCAATCCCTTAAGTATAACTCTGTTTTCCAACTATCTTTATAGCTATGGTAATGTACATGCTCACCTGCTTTTCCTCATTCAGAACATTCATTCTCCAAACAGGGTGGGCAGCTTTTGAAGGGTCAAATACCTGCTTACCTCTGTACTGTCTTTCTCCAGCTGTTGAGACTCATCATGGCTGATATGGTGGTGTTCTCCTTTGATGACAGGCAGCAAGGTGCTAATGTGGGTAAAAACTTTTGACTCCAGGTCTCTTTTCATGTGTTCTGACTCCAGTTTCCCAGCTGACATTGAAAGCAGTAATTTAGTTAAGTGCTAAACTGGTCGGATTGTCCACTGCCACAACCTAAGGTTGTATCTAAAGCTCTTACCCATAGTTGCTGAAAATGAAATTAGGAAAAGAAGAGAGGAGAATGGGTAAATGACTTCCTAGGGTGGATGTAAGCCTAAAGGGACTCAGCCCACTGAAACCATGGTTGAGTTTGGTATTAAATCTGGATGGTAATTTATTATATGACATTCTCCCACCATCCCTCCCTTTCCATCAGCACCCTGAAGATTGAAGGAAACTCCAGGAAACTCTCAAGGAAACTCCAGGACAGCTGCAAAAACGTGAGGCTGTATCAAGGAAGACCAGCAACTGCCATTCTGCACCAATGAGGTTCTGTAGTGAGAAATCCATCTATTTGAATTACTGGTTTAATAAAGATATTGTATACAAGGGTAATGCTTTTCTGGAGGCAGCCTTAGGCAGTCATTTTCAGGGGACATGCCCACGCTGGAAGGGGCTGACCTTACCCTAACAGCAATATTTAGGCTGAGGTGATCAGGCATTGATTACAGAAGCTACAGATAAGGGAAAGATATAACTCTGAAGTTATTTCTGAATACCTGACTCAGTCTACAGCTGGAGCAAGACCTTCTCTACCTGCACCTTTAGTTCCATAGGAGACTGAAAGCTGGCAGAGAGTAGGTGGCTCTGAGAACTGTACTGGATCCAAGAGGGCAAATTTAATTGCAATGCTTGGATCTAATTTGCACACACAGGATTGGACTGATTTAGTGACTTCACAGGATAGGTCTGAATTTCAGTACTCACTTAGAAGAGGAAGTTAAATGATTGTTCCAAAGAGATGAATAACCTCAGTACTTAGAGGTGGAAACAGCTATAGAGTAAAGACGGCATCAGTCTGCTGGAATTTGACACAGATAAACCACTAGAGGACTGAAAGCTAAGTATCTGTATGAGCCTTTAGAGCTGAACATCAATCACTCCTATAAGTGAAGAAGGCTCCAGATATTTCAGAAAATGCAGCCAGAAGAAGAGGGTGTGTGTGCTTTAGAAGACATACTTGGAGAACTATCAAAGTAGGTAGGGGGTGGAGCAGGAAAAAGGGGAGTGTAGGGCTTTGAAGGTCATATGGTGACCCCCAACTTTCCTACTTATCCCTCAAGAGAAAGAGTAACTGGGGGAGATGAAAGAGGAGTCAGAGGGTAGAGCACTGAAGTAAATATCTTACCTCCTCATCCTCTAGCTTCTTGTCCTTATCCGGATTTATCAAGACAGCTTGAAAAGTAGTGAGAGTGCCCAGCAGAGAGGCATTCCTGGCCACCAAACAGCCTCTTAGACAAATTGCTGATTGCTGCTTGGTCGGCAGTCTGAGGCACCCTGCCCCACACAACAGGATTAGGGAAACTTTGAAACCTAAGGAGAGTTGTCACTCTTCTTCTCTGTGGAAAATCTATCCTCCTTTTCTTTGGAGGAGGCCAAGATAGTGACCTGGCACAAGGTATCTGCTTCATCACCTCCTGACATGCAAGAGGCAGAAGAAGCTGTAGAAGTTTGAAAGTGGAAGAGAGGAAAAAGGCACTTGGTTCCTAACACATTTTTGCATGCCTGGTGAGACAAAAGCTGAGGGAACCACTCATCTATTGTACATGCTATAGGCTTTCACAGGCACAGTGAGAAGATGTTAGGAGTAAAGGTATCTTGCAAGTGATGGGTAGCAAGTAGTAAGAATTTACAACAATATTCTCAAATGCATTAAAAAGTGCTCAAGTGCTTTAAAAAGACAGCCAATAGATAGATTTTTAAGAACAGATGTAGCATGGCAAAATGGTGTTGCCTTCAGCCAACTTAAAATTATAAAATCCCAGTGACTCACATCCCATGATTTATGGACCACCCACTTCTGCTGTTATTGAGGACGTTCTTCATTAATACAAAGATCCAGCCAGATCAACATTCTGGGGTTACTCAATAATTTTGAGAAAAGAGGTTTGGGTGTCTGCATTACTTGGACTGGAAGGCCCTTTTTTCCGTTTAAAGACAGTAATACAGCTTTAAATGCTACGTCAATTTAAATGTTATAATGTTTCACAATCATGTATTTAAACACAGAAATCTGTTTATTTACCCAAACAAAACAGAGGAAATGATTCCAGCCCTCAGGTTTTGAATTCTCATTTAAATATGTGAACATCAGTCCACAACTTAGAGATGTTTGTGTATCTATGTACCTCCAAAATACTCATATTTCATAGGCTTTTTCACATTAATATTCACCAACAGTATCACAAAAGTTCTTTTTCTTTTACAGAATTGTAAGCAACAGTAATTCTAGAAACACTAGAGAAAAAAAAGCATAGCAATGTCCACAGTTACAAGAAAAAGTGCACATTACTTGGTCACAATCACAGTCATTACTTGGAAAACTATATGTAACAAGTAGATATAAAATATCACTGATGCCTTAAACTCATTGTCAAAAACGGAATTACATAAAATTTTGTACATGAAATAAGGCAAATTTAGGAATGCACAAGAAACTTGTTATTCAACAAAAGCTAAACAACAGAACAGATAGTACAGTAAGCATAAACTAAAGTACTCCTTTCTATATACTTAAAAATAAGCCTGCCGTAGTGCACAAAGAAAACACCATTAATGTGTAATCAATATTATAAAATAAGAAATAGAGGGGTTGGGGAGAGTGGGGGAGGGGAAAGAAGAGTTTTATTATAGTTGCAGCTGCATCCATTTACAGTTTTGTACAGGTTTTAGCTAGGCCTGGGAATTATACAAATCATACCAGAAGTGTCAATGACCTTCCTCCGTAAGAATTTTGTTTAAATTAAGGAAAACAAAATAAATACACACAAGAGTGCAAATTTTCAGATTGTCACTTGCAACCTCTTAACATTCATCATCTACGTCCAATCACAACTAGAGGGACTTGTATAGGACAGCAGCAGTGATCATGGAATTAGATGAGTTCACCGTAAGAAATCAATTTATCTTTTTTTTTTTTCTTTTCTCAATGATATGTCTTTTTTTTAAAAAACCCTCAACTCTTTATTAATTGCTAGTAAAGCTGCAATATATTACAGAATGGAGTTGAGAATGGTATGAATGCAGGAAATGCATGCTTCCTTTGGAAGGTATTCCATAGATGACAATTTACAGTACAGGGGGGAAGAATCATCCAGCATCAAAGAGTTACTCGTTGTAGAAAGAATATGAAGTTGGGTAGAAGGGCACAATCAGGGGTTCAAGAGAGGAAGGGGGGACTTACAATAGCTCCTCAAAACATTTTCAGGACCAGTGAAAAAGTTTACCAAAGTAAAAATGAAAAATCTTGAATGAAAACAAAAATCTTTTGTTTTGTTTTTTTTTTATAAAAATTACATTTTTTTAAAATACAAGATCCTTTTAATTGCAATTGTGCCCTGTAGCAACAGGACATTTGGCAACGTTTTGCCATATACTGCAGCTTTAAGTCCAATGAGTCAGTATCACATTCCACTAATATTGCACTTGGATCTTGAACCATGTTTTTTTTTAAAACCACCACAGCATCTTCTGCTTCCTCCACTTGTTAGAGCGAGTTAATTTCTAGCCACTTTTTCGATATTTATGCTGACACACTAAAACAAAAGCAATAGGCTGGACACAGTAAAGTACCTCAGAAGAAATACCAGAGGTCAAAGTTCACTTGAAGCACCTTAACACATCACTTTATGGATCAAGAACAGTGTGGCGTTATGGTAATTAACTCTCCTAAAAGACTGTGCAGTAACTGAAGTGTGTGCTCTGGGAAATCAAAATGTCATTAGTGGAAACTCTGAGAGAAGACCAGGCCGGTGTGAAGGTCACGTGACTCAGTTCTGCTGCAAAATAAGGTTTTCCAGTTCATCTGCAGAACGCAATAAAAACGCAGCTGATTCTCGATACCCTGCCACAAGCTGCCTCACTGCGTTTATTTCAGTCGGACTCAGCTGGGGTCTAGAGCTTGAACTACTGGAGGATCCAGAGCTGGTTGCTAACTGCCTCTTCATACTGAGATCTGTTGGACCTGCAGATAACAACGTGAAAGAACAAAAGCTTCAGATGTTTCACAGGTTTGGAGCCACAAACACAGAGTAGAAAGATCTGCTCTCAGCTGAGTGCCAGTGAGAAGTAGCAGAAACAAGCAGAAACTTTTCAGTTACCAGTTGCCTTGACAGGAACTGCAGTTATTTATATTTATATGTAACACACACATCCTTTAAGTTCTACTTACATGAGGGGAAAGTCCACTGCCATCAGAAAATTACCCTCTAGGGGGTGTCTCAACAGTATAAGCCACACACACCCAAACGGTGCCCTGGGATCTGATGCTGGTGAGAAAGCAGAAGGTTCATCTCCTGTGCCTCCCCCAGCTCCAGCTGCCATCGCAGCCTTCATGGCAATTTGCACACTTGCAGTTTTTATCACAGAATATCAAACTTATGTTCTCTACATATCTATTTTCACATTTTATGCTTCAATCAGCATGTGGCCAGATTGCAAATCCCTTACGGACGTAGATAAATGGTCATTCACTCCACGAGCCCTGGCACCATGTGATCACTTACATAAATAGCTGCTCATGAATGAGATTAGGCTGGTGACAATCTGGCTACTACAGCGAGGAGTACACGATCATCTGTGTGGGCTACATTCAGCTGGCAATATATTGCAAGGATCTTGTAAGGCCTGAACGCCGACGAGAGAATCAGCAGCAATCACCATGTCGCATTGGCAGCTTAAACCAACACGCCCAGCGCTTTTCATCAAAGAATATTCTCAAGAGCACGTACGGTGCGTGCAGAAGAGAGCACTCCTGAGGGCAGTCTGCAGGTTACCGTGATCAGCAAAATCATCTGCCATCGTGAAGTTTGGCTTTGTGTGGAATTTCCCTGGCCGTTTGACTCCAGTCAGCTAAGATAGTTGGTGCTTTGATGAGATGTTTGCTTTTTCCACTTAACACAATACAATTTGTTTCTTCCTGGAGTATAAATTTGGCCAGGTGGAATTGGACTGAGGACTTTTTAAAGACCAGAAGGATACAGATATATATACCTGATATGTATACCTGTCAAGCAGTTTATTATGTGCAAATCTGTAAAAATACTGCTCATTCATTTTGACAGTGTAGCAAACCTATAGCCCTGGCAGGCAGAGCATCACACTAGCCTGATCCTAATCTTCATGCTTTCCTGGAAATTGGGATCAAGTTTTCCAAAGCAACGTATCTTTTTTGGCTATGGGAAAAACGTCACTTTTCAATTTCATCCAGACAATGTATGTCTATGCCAAGGCTCTCTCAGCCTTACTGAGATCACTGGATGGACCTTGCTTCCTAAAATGACCAGAATAATTTTAAAATTTACTACATTCAACTGCAGAATACAGAACACACCTATTCATACTCTAAAGGTTCTCCTAAATAATCCCATCAGAATCACAAAATTCAAAACCGGGCTCACTATTTTAAGTGCTAATGTTGTACTGATTTCCAGAAACTGAAGATCTGGTCACAAACCTTGCTTTGGTCTCTTTGACTTTTATGCAGAAATAGAGCTGAAACCACAAAGAATACGGAGATTGCCGTGGCCCCATACTCACTGAAGTTAATGACAATCTCCTCTTGATTGAATGAAAGCAGAGCTGTGACTATGAAGAGAAACTACTCAAACAGAAAGGGCCCTATTAGATCTTATTTCCTACTACACAACTAGCATGAACAGCACTTAGCCTTACAACTGCGTTACCCACTTCTGCACTGGCATAAATGGACTGACTTTTAAATGACTTCCAGTGTACAAAGGATAAATAAAAGGACAATTAGCTCCGCAAATTTGTTTCAATGTGACTGCACGCTGCAGGAAAACGATCACAGTGTGAAGAACCTCAGAGGATATTTCTAAGTAAAATCTTAACCCAGCACAGAGAAGAAGGGTATACAAATCATAAAGCCAGCTGGATTGAATGGTTGTAAGAAGCCATTAAAGCCTTCTATATTTATTGAGGCAATAGTGAAAAAGCTACCACTGACATATTGAGGGCATTGTGCTCCATATGAACCTACTCGACTCTCATTCATGCCACAGCCAAAAACGCACACACAATATATGGCAGAACAGAGCTTCTGTGGCAGAGCACATCTTTTTCTGAAATTAAAATTAAGGGCTTTTCTCATCGGTAATCAGATTTTAAAGTGACTGAATAGGATATGAAGTTTTTTTCACTCATAGGTAGAAAATACATGGAGATGTGCTTGCTTACGTCTCTGAGGTTTTTCCTTGCAAAAATTAATGACACAAAGTAAAAAGCACCACTCTGAACGGAAAACTAGGAGAAGGCCAGATGCCCACCATAAATAAATCGGTGCAACTCCTCACAAATCTATAGGGTCACAGTGATTTACACAAGCTGAAGACCTGGCCTTGTACTCCTAGATATCTGGATTAACTTTCACAAGTAAAGTTTTTTAACTCTCCAGGGTGTCTAGCCTTGAATCTGTGAAAGTACTGGAAATAAAGTTTTGTGCAAGTCTGCATTCTGCATATACAAGGAACCATCAAGACTGGAAGTCTCCTTGGTCTGAGAGACTTCCATTGTACAGATTCCTCGTATAGAAAGGAAATCAGAAATCTCACATTTTAACTTAGCCCAGATACTTTAAACTACTTGATTATAGCATTTATTTCTACATACTAGGAAAATAAGATTTAACTTCAGTCCCCAACTCCTGCCTTGTGCTTAACAAGTCACAGTGCTATCCTCCTTCCTCTCAAAGAAAAGCCCTCAGAGCAAAAAAGCAAAGAAATCCTCACACAGAGAAAAGTGTTCATGATTACTGTTTCAGGAGAGTGAGTACACTCATCCATTCTCAGGAACAGAAGCTGCATGTCCTGGCAGAGAGCTGAATAGGAAGAGAACAAGCTATGCTTGATGTGAGGATAAGGATTTTAATTCTTCTTTTAGTTGTATTATGTGACCCTCTGCACCTCACGTCCCAACCTTGTCTATGACAGCCCAAGCTTTAGATCTGGGAGAATACCACACTCAGAGACTACTCCCAGGATGTATTTTACTGGTCTTGGCTTTTAATAGCTATTGACAGATGCTCAGTAGCAGTATTACTGATTCTTAATGGTTGTCTAGGCTGCTATATGCTAAAATTACTATAAGTTATCCCTTACTTCCGAGATCACATCTGGTCATTCAGAAATTAGGGACTAAATGCACCTTATTCTTATAGTGTAGATTTTTCCTGTGTAATTTTTATGCAAATCAGCTATTGAAACATGGGAACCTAAATCTTACTAATAAATATCCACCACATTTCTTTAACCAGACAAATAAATCCCAAATATTCTGAAGTCTTAAAATAGCTGGCTAAGTTAGACACTTCATGTACCTCTGTCTCCAGAAGGCATCACTACAGATGGTTAAACCTGGAGAAAGCTGAACAGCTTCACCCCCATTTCTGTTAATAACTGTCCTGACTTTAAATAGAACTATTTCCTTAGTGTACTTGATGTTATTTATTAAGCCGCCAGTCTTCATAGGAGCAAGGAAGTGTATCCTTACACAGAGAGAAATCTGAATATTTTTGCAATGAATTTTGCAGTGTCAAGTTCCTCCAAGGTGACACTGCACGTTTTAGCACACTGCTTCCTATACTGGAGTATTTCAGTACAATTAAAAATCTTGTCTGAAAATATTACCATGTTCCACATTGTCTTTGACAGTGTGCAAGCAAAGATTAAGCATATATTGCAGAGAAGAAGACAGGATATTTACTTTAATTATTTATTTCTCTTACTGCACACTATTATAACTCAAAATTGTCACCTCCCATGCTTTTATAATAGCACGATATTCCTTAAGCATCAGGCTGAATAAACTGCTGAGACTTATCCTTTCTTTTATACTCTTTGAGAAGACTGAAGTGTTGTTCCTCTGTCCCTTGCCAAGGCCACCTAATTGATGCTTGAACACAGAAATATTTTCGATTTCCCACCTCAGTCCAGTTACATAGACCTAATTTCCCCTGTGAGGTGAACCTGCTCTTGTTGGAACAACATCAAGATGAATATGAGAACTCGGAAAACCCACTCTTCATGTGCTAGACAATCATTTATCAAATTAGCTGCTAGGAATATCTGTCATTAAATACACTGCTGGTCAAATGGCTTCTCTGTAAATTGAAAGACTTAAATGGAAGTAGTTATTGCCTCATGCACTACTCATTAGCAACATGATTTATATCAAATTCTAAAATATGGGTCAGATGTAGATGTGCTGCTACTGATTGCTTAGACACCATCCACTGTCTCAGCAAAAATCCCTTAAGGATTTTGTGCTGTCATTAGGTAGCTACCAATCTTATAATTAACAACTACTGAAAGAATAATAAATGTGTCAGTGACTCTCAAAATGGTTCTCACTACTGCAGATAATAATTTAGAGTGAACAAAAATAATTTTTAAAACCTGCATGTTCTCAAGCATCTATCCTTCTACATTTTCATTAATAGTTAAGCAAGCTTTTTCATCAGTGAACATGTAAAAAGCAGTGGCATTTTATTAATATAAAAATAGATTTGTCCATGCTTGGAAATCTCTCTTGTGTATCTTTTTTATTGCACCTATTCTACTCTCTCCTTTTTTTTCCCCGTGAATGGCTTTAGGAGTATGTACTAGATTCTTATACACTCCAGTAAAACTAAATAGAAACAACTATTGAAGTATGCTACTTTTTCCAAATCAGATGTATTTATTATTGCAAGAATGTTTTATTGTGATATTATGCATCTGTCAATGTTTCTTTTCCTCCTGCCTTCAAATATGAGCAGATGTGCCTAAAACTATTGTTTCCAGTGCCAGGAGATCTCAGTTTAAAAAAATGGGGACTAATGAATCGGACCTTTTAAGCTGCTTTCTCCATTCTACAAATTTCCCTCTGGAAAACATTCCACCACCTAGTGTAGATTGTGGAAAAAACTGCTGTTGCCGCCTGAGGAAACAGATGTGAAAATACAGAAATGCCTACAGTCGCTGAACATCACACATTTTCAACAATCAGCAAAACAATGCTTTGTGATGAAATGATTACATGATGTCCTCTAGTAATGTTTCCTATCCGTCACAAGAGATTTATTATGTCTTGCCTTAACAGCTGTCTCCTGAGCTTTGTGGAAAGGTAGAAAAGTAGGATACTGCTGAATATATCCACAGACATTCCATCTCCATATTTTTGCTGGGAGCAGACTAATACTTATATATGCCATGTATGTGATAACTTGAAGAAGAGGAGGAAGAGGGAAGAAGAATGTGGGGATAATCTTAATATAGAATTCAGCCAGCGCTTCCCAGAGAGAAATTCCCAGCTTTGCCACAACACAGGTCAAACCATTTAACTTCTCCCAACTCCACATTTTGCCATTTTTAAATGGGACTAAACACACTCTCCAGGTTCCTTACTCTATCACTCTGGTCTGTGTCTCTTCGTGCCCCAGGCTCCAGCTGTGTGAGAGAAAAGCTGGTTTGCCTTTCCTCCCTCTCTCAACTTTGATGTCATCGGGGTAGCACTGAGAACACAGAAGGCTGTTCAAGAGTGAGGGTATAAAGAAAAGCTGGGGAGAGCAACCACAGCAAAAATCCCATTGAAATCCCTATATCATGGCCAGCCATGCTGCAGGTAACCCACTCAGCACTTTCAGAATTAGTTATATACTGCATATTCTCAGCTGGACTTTTTTGGTTGGTTGCTTGCTTGTTTTTTTACCTAGTTTATTGCCAAGAAGCCTCTAGTGACCATACAAAGGCCAGGTTTTCACAGAAGGTTACAAATTCACCAAATTTGGAATTGAGGCACCTTCCCTACTGTCACTTGCAAAAGTGGACAATAGTGCTTGGCTTTTCTCTCCTTGCCCCAAAGCAGCACAGATATGCTGATCACTGGGACGCAGCAACATCAGCTCCAGGAGCTTCCCCCAGCTATCCCATCATCTTCAGCTGGGCTGCACCACCTGAAGGACCAGGAGGGCTGATCTGCATGTGGGTAAGATGCCTGGATAAAGCAGGGAACAGCCAGGAGAGGGTAGCCTTTCTGGGAGTCTGGAAGGGTGCAGTAGGGAGAGGTCAGAGGTGTGGTGGGATTCCAGCAGCTCTTGGCTGGACCATGGGCCATTGGCCATGGCCCACCTGTGGGAGAGGAGGATGAAAGAGAAGCCTGCCAGGGCTCAGAATTTGCCTATGGTGTGAATGTATTCAGATTTGGAGGAAGGACTTACCTGAGCTGGAAGGGGACTGGACGTTTGTGGTGCCTGGGATGCAGTGCTGAGTTGTGGCTGTGGTGGAGGTAGGCTGCAGATCTGTGTAGAGAAAAAGACACATCAGCTGTTTTGTCTTACCATGACATGAAGGCATGTCCTGCATGGCCGGTCTGTTGTCAAGTCACCCTCTCGTTTCACACCCGCAGAGGGAAATGAATGATATTTGTGCTTAAAAAAACAGGCAATGATGCAGAAAAAACAGCCCCAAATCACAGAATCACAAAATGATATGGGTTTGGAAGGGACCTCTGGAGATCGTGTAGTCAGTGCAGGTCTGCCTAGAGCCAGTTACAAGGAAACACCTCCAGGAAACCCAGCAATGGCAACAGAAACACTTTCCACACTACTTAGCGAAAATAGACTTCAGGAAATGTAGTGGCTGAGGAGAGCGAGGCTCCAACCAACCCACCCTGGCTTTGAAGAGAGCTGATGGTCATCAGGAGAGGACAGACAGCAACACATTGGACAGAAACATGGGGAGTTGAGGCCATCCTGCTCTGCCAGGCGAGGCTCAGGCAGTATGCAGGGACTTCAACAGCTTCTGGTGGCTGCAAGAGGTTTTGCTCCCAGTGGAGCAGCCTGTCTCCTGTCCTCGCCCTCCTGCGGTCAAGCTGGGCGTTCCTCCAAGCTTGGTCCAGGTGATGGAGCAAGGCCAGCTGAAGTCTTTGTGGCTGTCTACGAGCTGGCAAGCAAATTTTGTTTACACCCTCTGAGCTACCCCTCTCCAAATTCCCTGTTCAGTTCTGTAGCAGGAACTGCATTAGCCTTAAGGAGAGCCATGGAAATCCACCGTTCTCAAAGAGCAGCTCTCCTTTTAACATCTAGGAGAATCAATGCCAACACACCCAAAGACGTCTCCTCAGCCCATGTACAAGCTGACAGAGGCTCTGTCAACCCATAGATTGCTTGGTGATAGTATGAAGCTTTCTAGCTGAGCTGGTTTGGCCTAAAGGGTTTAGTAGCAGAGGAAAAAGAGACCTTGGTGCTATAAACCCAAGCTTTTTTCTGCTGTGCCTTTTCCTGCCTACAATAAAGAAGGGGTCACTGTACAAGCTGTTGCATTCTGCTTGCTCATATTGAGCAGCTGCACGAAGGCTTGCCCCATACAGTTGTGTAAGAAGCTAATTATGGTCCTGTAATTAGCCATGTGGAAGGACAGGCTGAGGAGGGAAGTACTACAACAGCAGGCACACAGAGGTCCCTGAGCCAGAGCCACTGAACAGTTGGGCAAGTAGATAGCTAAATCTGTAAGATGGGATCAAAGTAGGGATGAAATTTATGGGGGAGGAAATAACCAAATTAAATGAGATGCAGCATACAAAATACATGCATCAAATGGACTACTAGATTGGACAGCTAATTGGACATAGTCATTATATTACTGTGTAGGAAGGTCCAGAAATAGGTATTTAAGCAGTGAGTTTTAGCTAGCTTTTGCAAGTTCTCCTCTTTTCTTTGTGTAGGAGAGACACAAAAGCAGACTGTACTTGTTTATACAATATCCTGGTTGAGGTGTATTTTATTTTTACCCTAGGAGAACATTTGTAAATGTGACAAGAACATTTGATGGGCTACTAAATTGAAAAGGAAATGTATTCTTAAATGACTTCTTAGGTCCTGAAAATAATTTGCAATCAAATAACCTGTTCTCCAGAGGGGTAACTCATTAACCATCATGACAGCCTTGCATATGTTTGGAATGAGACTCCTTGAAAGAGAATAATGATTGCAAACAACTGTCCTGTGAGTTCTGTCAGGAGGGCAATGGCTACTCTTCTCAACTACAATTCCATTCACTTCTCTTAGTCTACAAATGAAAAAGGAAATATCCATGGACTTATCAAAGAGGACTAACAGGTCCCAGAGAACTGACCTCCAAGTCCTCCCATTTCTTCTGTAGGAAAAACAGCTAATGAAGCCAGAGCCAGAGCACTTTATCCTCAATAGCCAAGGGATAATTAGGTTGGCTACTGATAGCTCTTGTGTCAATGAAAATAAGAAACTGATGGAATTCCCTTTCTACAACATTCCTAATGGTCTTCCTGAAATGGCAGGTGCGTCACAAACCAGCAGCCAGAGTGACTGTTACCATCAACAACTGATTTCCAGGTGCTGGCACACAGACTTTTGGTTTGTAGAGCTTATGTGCTTTGGATCCTGTAAGATACCTGTGGAGAAGACAGGCACCTTTGCACAATGCTCCAAGTATGCACAACCATCTGGGAGAGGTGCATTGGTTTACTCGTATTCCAAAGCAAGAGGACATAGAGTCAACATTTTCAAGTGCAAGTAGGGAAAGGCAAGGAAGAAGAAATGTTTGAGCATACGTTAGTATGCAAACCATAAGCATCCACTGGCCCCTCACTTTCGCAGTGCTACCCAGGGAAAGGCCATGCACTGCACAGTTCCCTGGCTGCCTTAGCTGTGCAGCATCTGGCAGTTGCTGAATAACCTTTTTTTTGTCTTGCAAAATCCACCTTGAGCTTTAATTGTGAAAAAATACTGGAGACCTCTATGCTAAAGATACAAAGAAGATGTTACTTCCAAGCAGAAGGCAGTACTAATTTGTGATGTTGAATTTGTACCCTTTTTTACAAAAAAATTGCATACTGAAGTGACATAGAATACTTTTGCCTAAATCCCGTAATTCACTGGCAAATGGGAGTTATGGAAATGTATCCTATTACAAGAGGTTTGAAACAACGAACAAGTATACAAAACAGTTGTGATTCCTCATAGTTTAAGATTATGTAAACCAGGACAATTCTGATGGCTTCTGTTGACAAATAACACATGGGAAGTCTAATCCTACTCTTAGCTGGGTGAAAGAGTAAATGCCAACTGTTTTCAGTGGGAACTGGCTCAGATCTTCTGGCCCTAATGTAAAAGACTTACGCATTTTCCCAACAAGCCAGATTACCACGACCTGTCTTACCCTTATGAAAATATTTGATCAGAGATCATATTCAGTACCTCAGATGTGTTTTTTGTGCACATGGAAACAATTGTAATCATCATTCACTCTCTTTAAGTCAAAGACTTTTGACAACTAAAATATTATCTTTTTCAAGCCTTTTGAAATTTTAATGCAAATCATTCACAGACTTGAGGATTTTTGTAATGGGGTTGAGGAAGCAGAAGTGGCTGAAGGTCACCAGGACACCACATACCAATAACTCCTTGCAGGCTGCAGTCCTGATAGTGCTCTGAAAACAGTTTAGTGTGTTGTATAAAGAGGCTGTAGCTGAACAATTACCATCTCACTGAAGTCAGCCCATTAACCTGAAGCAGAACTGTCCTCAGCCAGAGAGGGATCAGCCAAAAACAAAAACCCAGGGATTTCTCCATCCTCTAGAACATTTTTAACATACCTTTCTTGGAGGCCAGAGACCCTCAGGCTTCCAGGGTAATCAGTTTTCTCTGACAGACACACAATACTCTTGTTATCAGAAAAGGCAAACCATTTCCTTTGCTCTGAATTTCTATGAAATCAATATGGGGGACTATTTCAAACAGATAATACAAGTTGCTTACATTTGTTTGTTACAAAAGCTTGCTAATTTGAGAAGAAAGGAATGTTGTCTAAATAAGTGACACCACTGTTTTTTTCAGAGGGGCACACAGCCTAATGGTGACACACAATTCCCTGCAGATTTTTCATTTCAGAGCATAGATGGATATATAAAGATGGGGAGGGACTCCTTATCAGGGAGAGTACTGACAGGATAAGGGGTAATGGTTCAAGTGAAAGAGGGTAAATTTAGATTACATAGCAGGAAGAAATTCTTTACTGTGAGGGTGGTGAGATACCGGAGCGGGTTGCCCACAGAAGCTGTGGATGCTCCATCCCTGGAGGTGTTTAAGGATAGGCTGGATGGGGCTTTGGGCAACCTGGTCTGGTGGGAGGTGTCTCTGACCATAGCAGGGGGGCTGGAACTTGATGATCTTTAAGGTCCCTTCCAACCCACACCATTCTATGGTTCTATCAATATGCTGATTTCGCATTTAACACTTGGTATGCCATATCCTTATCCCCAGTAAATTAAAGTAGCTGGGGAGACCATGAGAGAAATCAAAGTAAATTCATTTGTCTTGCAAAATACAGAGTTCAGTGTTTTCAAACTCCATCCACAAAGACACTAATAGCCTCAGTTTGTGATCAGTATAGGAGAGGACAATAATGACAGGGAAGGTCCCCATAAAGTCATGTGAAATTGACTGAATGAACTTGGCATTTTTTTACTTAGCTTTGTTAGAGACTTCAGGTTCAGTCTCTCCCCATTGTGAATTAGTCCCTTGCATCTGAAAGGAGACTAGCATGTAGTGAGCAAGTATTTTGCTCAGCAGTAGCTGTTTGCAGGATTGTGTTCCTGCCCATTATCTGATAATAGCCTGCGGATATTGAACCCCTTGGACCAGCTTTCTGTACAGCAGGGGGAAACGTACACATGAGCACATACACGCACAGGCACACTTTATAAGGAAACTCACCACTGCTAGAAGCATCGTTGAGATTTAGCAGCCCACCTCCGAGCCCTCTGTAACTATGGTAACTGTAGGTCCCATTGCCATTGATGTACAACACCTCCTGCGTGCTGGAAACAGCTGATGTTGAGTAAGTGACCTGGGCTGGCTCCTGTTTGTACTGCTTGTCAGCTGGAGCAGCCTCGTCCTGCAAAAGAAAGGAAAGGTTTGGAATTATTGTTACATTCTGCCTTGCATGAGAGGGTCTTTTGCATTGGTAAGACTCCACATCAGAAAAGTATAATACATGTTAAACAAGCAGAGATGTTCTTCTGATTTACCAAATAACAGCTGAAAAGAAACAATGGAAATAAGCAAGAATACAGGTCTCCAACAAATCTGAGAATATTCATTTATTTGTGCTCCATAAGCCAAAGCCAACCATACTCTTTCTCAAAGGAGAACACAACTCTGTCCAGAAACAGCATGGGAAAGGACAGAAAAATGCCATTACTTTTTGAGTACAGCAGTGACTCTTCTAAGCCAGAGAATCATATCCTTCTTGATAAGACAAACCAATACAGAATGTACCAACTATTTCTTCTGATGTATCAGCCTCAGAAATGACAGAAGAAATAGAGGAATCGAATAAAACAGAGGACTGTGTTTTCAGGGGACTGAGTGAGTGTCCATCCACGCAAGGGCCAAGAGGTAAGGATGCCTCTACAGATGTGATCTCAAAGCATTTGTTACCCAGGTATGAGCAGTGAGTGTTGGTACACCATGAATTCCCCTCAACACTCCCTCTTAGATACTTGCATGATATTTAAGAGGATTTAGCACAACAGCCCTCCAATTTTCCCCAAAAGGAGGTCGTGTTTCATGTGAAAGTTTATTTTTCCCCACCTGTACTTACTGTAGCTACTGCTTAGAGCACCTCACCTTCACTCACGATCACAGAATGCCCCTCCGGTAACTTTGGTATAGTAGTTGGAAACAAGGAAAACTATCCGTGTGTTGACTGCTCAGCCCACATCAGGGACCTGAGTGCTAGAATTTCTGATTAAGTCTGCAAATGTATTTGAACTTTTTCATTGTTTCTTTAAACTTGTAGATTTTTTTTTATGGGCCTGAATTTACACTCTTATCTGATTAAAATATATTTCAGTGATTAAAAAATAATGGGTCTATGGAAGATCAGTATTTTAAGAAAATAGAGGTGAGAATATTTGCAGCCTTTTTTCAGCAAAGTTAAAATTTAATTTCTGTAAAAATTATCTCCCTTTTGTGTAAGATTTTGTCCATTTTATGCCTCTCTTCTGTGCAACCCTTTTATGGTTGCTAAATATACCAAACTTACTAAGAATGCAATAAAATATCTCAAATTTTGTTCACAATGTTCGCTTAAAAAACAAGAATGTGGACACCAGCACAGAGGGGTCAAGTAGTTCAAACAGCAGGCAGTCTCTGCGTTGAAGTAAAAGGGATCTGAAGGAGCTTTCCTGTTTGCATTAGGAGTAGTTGTCAATTCCACCTCTCAAATAAGGCACTCCCAACTTTTCTGAGATGAAGATATCCCTGTATCGTAGATCTTTGTTGGTGAGAGACACTTGGGCACAACTGAGATGACTCAGGAGAAGGAATATATATTATTAACAAAAATTTTAATATTTAATACAGAACACTGAACTCTCAGATAATTAATTCCATAAACAATCAGAATGAGGCCTCTCGGGCACTAATATGAGCTGAGGCAAAGCTTTGCATTTTTAAGAGAGTTGTCCAAAATGGTCTCCTCTGCATTTTCTTAAGTAATAATAGACTTAAGGAAAGAGCCAAAATTGCAATGTATTTTTGCCAGAATTCAATTTTAATATCATTTACTTTTTATCTCCAAAGGTCATTGCTGTCTCTTACAAAAGAAAATGTATTGTTTTCTATGAGAAAATATTCATAAGCTATACAGTAAAGTTCTATCTTGGCAGCAAAGCTTAAATCATCATCCAAATCTTTAACACTCTCAAGGCTGAGACGTTCTGGAACCTTATGTCTAAAACTAGATGATTCTTCCTGCCATAGTCTCATATTATTCTCACAAAGATCAGTAAGGGATCTTCTGCAAATTTATCAAGGACTGGAGTGTATTCAAGGGGTACAGTGCAAAGGGGAGTAACCTATATCTGAGCAGAGTATCTCAAGGCCTGTCTCCTTAGCCTGACTGACTGGAACCCACAAGTTTGCTGTCACTGAATGCACATCTCCAGAGCCTCTCTAGCCAATGCACTGAAAGCCTAACTGATTCTCTTGCCAGCTCATACACAGAGCTTCTAGCAGGGCCTGGCTGGAGAGCACAGCAAGCATGCTTGGTACACTTTGGTGCACACCAGCCCACGTTAAGAGCACGTGGCCAAGAAGTGGGAGACCAATTTCTGGCTTCTTGTTGCAACACACATCGAAGAGGCGGAAAGTTTGGGATGTAAGGTCTTTGCTAGAGCTGTGGCGAGGAGGGGACCTGAACTCAGAGCTGCCATCTCCTAGCAACTAGGCTCAAAGCAACACTGTGGTGGGAGTCATCGCTGAAGCTGTGCCACTGTGTGGTGAGAGAAATGCACAATTCAAAGGGCTACAGAGATAGCAAACAGAAAGGCAGCAATGACTCAGTTCCCTTTCAGAGAAGTGCTACCCTGGGAGTCTTCCAGCCCTGCTCCTTTCCAGCTACTCCTGAACACAAAATTGAGTAGCTGTGCTGAGGCTGGGGATCTAAGGCTGGAGCTGCGCTGTCTATAGGGCATCTTTGTATCAAAATAACCACTGCCCTGTGTGACACCGTGGGGTGCCACGGGCTGGGGACTGGGGTGGGAGCCAGGGTTGGGGAGCCACTCCTCGGAAGGGTGAAGGGGGTTGAGGAGGATGCTGAGTTCAGCACTCCCAGTTCTGCATATGAGCTCTAACCTCTTGGCTACTACACAAAAGGTGGTTTCCTCTAAATATGCCATATATTTTAAAAGAGCAGACCGATCACCTGTTCCTAAATTATTAATATACTGCCATATATTTCAGGGCTGAAATCTGGGCCTCTTTTAAGTGCTTAGCTCAGTGCTTCAGGATGACTAAGTGCAGAAGCAGGGCATGATTTTTTGAGAGCATTTTCTGCGCAGCATTGGGTATCAGCCCTACTGGTAGAATTATGAACCATTAGCCCGGTCTCGGGGGGTTAGGTGTAACTTCTCATACATTCCCCTGGGATTTAAGCATTTTTCAGAAATGTTTTGTGCTTCACAAGGCAAAACTGCATCCGTGCAGCCACACTGAGGATAAAGAAGCCAGACTCTCTTTTTCTTGGGGAGAGAGAGCATAAATATCATATTCTCTTTTGTATAGGTGTTCAGCACTTCTTGTTTCCCCCTGTATTATGTTCATACTTGAAAGGCTCCATAATTTATTTAAAATGTTATGTAAAATAAAATAATAATAATTGTATAATTATGAGTAACAAATAACTCACCATTTGTTAATATGTTTGACCTAATTACTTGGAAAACACACTGCTGTAATTCATAACAAATTTACAAAACCTGCACAGTATTAACTAACCATTTTTAAACTATTCCTAATTTACCTTTAATAAGAATTCAGAGCAAGATGCAGATAAAATATTTGTCCATCTAGAATTTGACTTATACCATCTCCATTTTGTATATGGCAATGGAAAGAAATAATCTGTAATAATATATCCATAATATATCCAATATAACCACAACAATATTTCTCTTCTGAATTTATTTTGGCGGAGAAGTAATTTAAGTCTTGAGGATATCAACTGGAAAATTATGGAAATCACAGAGATGCAAAAATACCTTCTAGGTACAAAAGGATGCTAAAATACAAAGTTATCTATTCACTTGAAAAAGTGGAAGCATGAAGTACATACTGTGATTCTCGACTTCATATTTATCAGAGATATCTGTGTCTCAGTTTTATGTCTAGGTCTGTATTAGACCATTTTTTTTTCCTTAAAAGAGCAGGTGCAATTTATTTTATTTTATTTTTAATCATGGAAGCAATTAAGTAACCCTCTAAGGACAGTACATACTAAGGAAAGATTCCATGAACTATTGCATAACCTGTGTATCGAAGAAACCCTGCTCTGCTCTGACTAATAACAATGCAGCTAATGAATAGTTTAAAAGGAAATACCATCCACAGCAACACAGATGCTAGCGCAGAATGTCACATCAGAGGTATGAAGAGGGAGGGTCACCAGCAGTGTCCCAGCCTCCTGTTCCCCATGCCAGTGGAGGCACAGCAAAGGCATTGATTTTCAAAGTCTGTCCTTCATGGAAACAACTCTAACAACGCTATTGCTCCTTTCTTTTCCCCGCCTCCTTCATCCCCACAAAAAATAACACCAAAAAGGTAATAGTTTGTTAAAACAAAAAGCCCTGGGAATTCTGTGCTACATTGAGTTTTGATCCCGTGTATGCTCAAGTGCCAGATATTCTGTCTGTTCCTATTAAGAGAGAGCAGTGGGATTGCCTTGCCTCCGCTGCGAGCAACAGGCATTGCCAACATGCAACCGCACATCCCCAAAGAGCAGAGCAGCTCACACGGGCAGTGCTAGCTGGCCAGAAAGCTGACAAAACTTCTACAACAGGAACATACACGGTAACGTCCCAAAAGTGGCAAAGGTGCTCACGTGCATCTACTGCTTTCATGAAACGCAGTCTCTACCAGACTGACAAATTAACAGCTCTGAGCATGCCAGCTTTTAACTGCCCCTATGGCAACGTGGTTTTTTCCCCACTAAATTAGAAAAGAGACAAAAAGGCAAATATTTTTTGGCCTCATGTTTCTTGATACTTTCTTTGTTAATAAGTTGCACTGAAAAATGTGGATTTCTGGTTGTTCCTGTCAATAAACACTTCTCTTAGAATACCACTTTGAGGTTAGAAAAACTCAAATGCAGATTAGTCTTCAAATAGATAGGCAAGCCAGGGACCATATATCTGCATATGGTCTTCCTTTTTTTCAGCATAGGAAAAAAAATCATTCACATGAAAAAACAAATCCGGCTTTCATGTGCATTAAATTTTTTTTTAGTCTCAATAGCTTGTAGCATGGGTTTGGAAGAAAGGAGATAATGTTTCATATATTTTTCCCATTTCAAGCCCACCAATTTATTTCTACGGGTTTCGAATCAAAAGTAAAATAAACAGAAACACATGATAAAACTGTGTGGCACTTTTCAAAGCATACCCAATTAATCCTCACAATATTCCTGTTAGATAGGACTTTTATCACTGCTTTTCAGATGGTGAGATTCTGGCAACAAAGGCAACCTGAAGCTAGCATTACCTAATATAAGCATTTGAATTCTGCAACCATAACAACGTAACAGGCTTCTCTTTGTGCAAATGAATTTCTAAAATAATGGAAAGAAACTCAGAAGTTCCATCCCAGCCACCCCATTGAATCTGCAGGGGGCTGGGAGCTCTCTGCCTATCTCAGCTCTTGCGCAGAGAAGCAGGTGCTTGGGTAAGTGGCCACCATCATGTGCGCAGAGCAGGGTGTTTCAAGGAGGATAAGCTATAGGATTCCTGTCTCCCATTGCTGGGTCCAGAAGGTGCTCCCTTTTTAGACACTCAGAGATCACTGCCATTTCCCTGCCCATGACCCGATAATATATATTTTATGCTCTGTCTCTTCAAACTAATTTCACTCAGTCTTTTCCAAATTCCTGACTCCTCATCCCCTTCTCTTTGCTTCTCCAATTTCATCTTCTACCCTCCAATTCAGTCTCCATTTTCTTGCCTCGCAAATCCTAATCTCTCCTTTCCAGACAAGGCTCTTGCTCCCTGATATCTAAGCAAATCAAGTCCTTTCATTTCCCAATTTATATTTAATCAGTGCCACACTCACGGATGGTCTCATCTGAGACATTCTCTCCCTCCTCAGACTCTGTTTAGTCTCCTAATTCCCAAAATCCTGTCTCACAAGGAGCAAATCCAGGCTCAACATTAACTAAGGCAGCTCCTGTTTTCAATCTTCCTTATTTTTCTTCAGGCATAGAATAATAGAATCACAGAACCATTTGGGTTGGGAAGAGACCCTTGGTGCATATTTGACCCTCTTTCACCATTAGTTCTTTAATTCGTCTGACCAGTTTCCCTATGTCCTGGTTTGAGGTAAAACAAACTGATTTTCTGTTTTACAGTTTTACTTTTTTAGCTGGGCCTCTTCTAACTAACTAAACTCTGGAATTAACAGCACATTGTTCAGAAACTGTTCACTCTCACAGTGATAAGACCTGATTATCCCAAGGAATGGTGTGCAGAGAGGCCCTTGCTTGTACTTATTGCTAGAACAACCGAGGTCAGGGAATTTTGTTATTTGCCCCATTGGAGGGGCAGAAGCAGAAAAGCCTAGAGGGGTCACATCTGTAGAGAGGAGCGGACAGGACAGGTGACACAGAATTGACCAACTGGGGTATTCCATCCCATCTGCATCATGGTCAGTATAAAAGCTGAGGGATCAAAGGGTCAATTTCTTTCTCCAATGGCTGATATCTGAGGAGGACCCTGTCTGTCCGTCTGCCTCTGATCCTGATCCGAGCATTTGTGACTCCAGATCTGGAACCCAGCTCCTGTCGATCACCGAGTCCAGCCTGGGACTTTTCCTGATGCTGCTGGTGCCATGATCATCATCCTGGGAGCCTCAGACAGTTTTTTATATATTGTATCTATTTCATGATTTTCTTTTTTTGTTTGTTTGTTTGATTGTTTGTTTTAATTTTAATATTAATACTTCCTTAAAGAAGTTTGGTTCATTCTAAACTTGTAAATCTCCTTATCCTCTTCCTCTCCCTTTTCTGGTGGGGAGTAAGGGCCATCTGTCAGTCTGGTTTTGGTAATTTTGGCTTAAACCACGACACTCCATGCCATCAGCCTCAGCTACTCACTTCCTCATCCAACTCCATCTCATAATCTCGCATTCTCTTCATCTCTTGTCATCTCTCCTCCTGCCATGATTCACAGCCTCAACACTCTTCCCCTCCTTTCTGCACTGAGATTAGACTCCTAATCATATCCACTGAAATTCAAATAATCTGGGAATTTAGCAACTAAAATGTTTTGACTGTGTAAACATATGTATTCAGTGGCACATTCTTGGCATGAATGACACCACTATATAGTCAAGACCAAACAAGGAACACAAAGCCCTTTATATTTTTTTAAGGAATGCTAAATTGTCAAACTACCCTTGAAGAACGATATTTTCCTCATTCTTGAAAATGGCTGAAGTTTTCTCCGAAAGAGTTCAACAGATGGAGGACAGAACAGTATGGGTAATCCTGGGGGCTGAGGGTCATGAAGTTATGACCAAACTGCATACCTGATTTTATAATGGGAAATGTCAGGTAACCTTAATAAGTGATGATACTATGAACTGCTTGGATGACACCCATTTTTCTGAGAGAACACTGGATCTTTTATTAGCTTTAATTACAATAAATTAATTCTCTAGTGTTTGACCCAGCTTTTAATTTTATGACCAATATCCTGAAAGCGTTAGAGAGCTAAACATTATTCTGGCACATCACAGTAGGCTAAATTTCCCCTTACTGCAGTAAGGCTGTTGAATCAGTGCATTTAGAAATGACGGAAATGGTACGTTTGCAAATGATGGATGTGAGGTTTCCCTTTAGTTTTGGTTTCCATTGCCCATTCTTTTTCCTCTCTCTGGTTGCTAAGGTTTGTGTTGGGATTACTACTCACTAAATAAAACTTGTTCAAGACTAGGAAGCCCTAAACAAAATGAAATAGACCTACATAATCCACTGAGTTTTAAATTCAGAGGAAGCTTCACAGTAGTCCTTTGCATTAGCTGACCTTCTTATCTAAATCACTGAATATTTATAGTCCTTTGTAAGGACAACATCTTTTAATACTGTAGGAGGTGCTCTTACAGCTGTGATGTGAGCATAGGGGTAAGGTAAGATTTGTAGAAAAAGATAATATCTTTTCCTAGACCAGAAGAACTTGTGCCCAAAAGCTGATCTGATAAATGATACTACCTTCCCCAGAAAGCCATATTTCTCATACAACACAATGAGCAAAAGCCACTTTTTCAGTTGAAAACTATTTAAGTTCAAAGCTACTTTGAATAAATTTCTGCAAACTTTCCAGTCCCAATATTGAAGAATTAATAATCCAAAATTAACATGTACCTGCCATTTTAATTCATCACATCAGACCTATAGCTGAAAGCTGAAAATTGAATTACTAGAATCTTTGTAGTCTGTTTAGGAAAATACTTAAAACATACCAGAGATATATTTTATCTGAGGGAGCAAAATTATTCTCTGATAACTTTCCAGACAGATTATCTGTCTTTCTTTCTTTCTTTCTTTCTATCTATCTATCTATCTATCTATCTATCTATCTATCTATCTATCTATCTATCTATCTATCTATCCATTTTATGTATCTCTGCACTTGGGTATTTCTCCACCTCTCAGGCTAGTCACAGTAGTCTTTAAAAGATGCATCCACTGACAGTCCCATAACCTGTTGTCCAAAATCATCAGGGCAGACAGATTAAAAAATAATTGCACCTCTGGACAGGTTCCTTTCCCTTCAAGTTTAGTTGTCTTTCACAAACAGCATCCCAGGTCTCCGTCAGACAACAAGGCACCAGAATTATGGGTGAGGTGTGCACAAACCCTGAGGAAAGATCCCTGAGGTTTTCCCCAGAAGTACTAAGAGGAAATCTGAGCAAACTGGCTATAATAGAACACAAGGTTCAAATAATATCACAGAACTCATGCCAGATATTATTTATAGTGGGAAATGTTTTGATTATTCAGGGGCGGATTTACTAGTAAAATCAAGAGGGCCATAACTGCTGTCTTCAGGCATGCACACTATTTTCCTCCTGTAAGGAAGAGCTGGGGGACTGCACAGCTTTCTATTTCGCATCTTCTAGAGCATGTTTTTTCTCTTCCAGTCTGCATTATTTTCTTCACTTTACTTAAATCAAATATGTTAAAAAATGAGAAGGCTGGTTCTTGTGTGACATACTACTCAATTTGTAGCTCAGTTGGAGCTGAGTATCTCAGCTAAGCTGAGCATTCATGCTTTGGCTGTGAGTCTATCGTCTCACCATTACAAGGAGAGACATCAGTCTTAGCTTAGAGTTTTCTGGCTCCTGCACGGAGAAGCAGCTGCCAGGGTAAGGGGCCATCACCATCTCACAGAGCAGGGTGTTCAAAGATGAGTCATGGGATTCTTGGTTCCCATTGCAGGGTCTGAAAGGTGTCCCCTTCTTAAATACCCAGAGAATGCTCCCTTTCCCTTGCCTGTGACCCAGTAGTGCATACCCCGTCTCCCACTCTCTTTGCTTCTGTCTGTCATCTCATCACTACATGGAGAGCACATCAGTCTCAGCACAGAGTTTTCTGGCACAGATGTAACATTATATGAAAAAGTGCTCCTAGCATGCAGATGCAAATCTTACTGACAAAAGTCTAGGTACTAATGAAGATTGTGCTGCAAAGTCCAGTTTTCATATTTTAGATTAAAAAAAAATAATCTAAATATAATTTTTTAGATGGTGAGAGTCCAGTTAGGCTGCTAAACTCCCTATAATGCCAATGATGATATGGTGACTCAATGAGTGTCTATCAAAATGTTGTTAGCTGCCGGAAGGTCCTCCAAACTGTCCTTCTGACACAGAGTATAGAGCCAAGAAAAGAAAGCACCATGCTTCAGTTTCAGATTAGAGGGCAGTAGGTTCTGTTTCTTTTCAGGTTATTAACACTGAAATGAACTGCCAGTATCAGTGCTGTCACCAGGCATGACATGAGCCAGTGTTCAACAAGAAATGAAAGCACGAGACTGACACAGAAAAAGAAGATAAAAATAAAAAGGTGCCATTGTGTAGAAGATGGAAAAATGAACTTGAGTCTTCTACATTTCTGATAGAATGACACATTATTTATAGAGTGGAATGGGTATGTTAGCCTTAAATAAAAGGGTAGTGTGTTCACATTGCAGTGTTTGAGTCTTGTTTTTTCAGCACTGCCACTTCACCTGCAGAACAGAAAACTTTTTTTGGAAGAGGTACTCATATGGCTGATGCAAGGAGTTGTCAGAGAATCACTTTTGTTAGAGCAATAGCAAAGCAGAGGTATCATTTTTCATAGCCTGTCAACTTCAGCCAGCTCATTATCCACTGTGATAGCAGAAGACCAACACGAGCTTTCAGATGTCACCAGTGCTGCTGGTTGAGGTTGGACACACAGATGAGCTATTCCTACAGTGTAGATAACTGTGATGCAGAGTAGATAGGGAAAGAGAAACTGCATTCTTCTAAAGGACTGTATCTTTCTCAGTCCAAACAGAAAAGGATAGCATCTATCTTTTTCTGTGATGCTTGAGATAAACTTGCTGTTCTTTAGTGAAGGTCTAGATGAATCTTTAATGTGCTTTCCCTGGTGTGTTTTTTTCTATCAGGGACAAAGGAATGTTAGAAAGTGCAACTCAGTGTAGCAATCACACTTGAGGTGACCTAATGACAGAAAGCATCCTGCAAGTTAACTTTCTCTATAGCTCCTCCTATTCTTGTCTTATGCTGCTGTTATCATCCTTTATAAACTATAAGTTATATTGGACATGATCATGCATTTTATTTTGCAAGAGAATTTTAATTTATAAAAAAATCTAGTTAGTCAATGACTTTACTATTAATTGAAAGTTGTCTCAACATACAAGACAGGGCAGAGTGCAAGACACTGCAGCATATCAACAGCAATGACTTCCTCAGAGCAATTTTAAATGATGTGTCCAACGAGTCTTTGCACCAGATTACAAACAGCTACAGGCATGTAAGAGGCAGAACTGGAGCTGGTTCAAATACAAGAATTGTACCAATGCCTTTGAGTTTTGGCAAAACACCATTTCCCATAGAGAAATTGGTTCAAATTCAGACAAAGGGACAAAGGTGCCATGCAAAGCGCTGAAGAGTCTTCAGGGCCACCATTTATCTCTTTGCAGAGGAATACCAGAGGAGAGGGGGGAGTTGCAACTTTTGCTCCTCCCTGTTGTACCAGCAGAGGTTTTTTTGGGCCTCGGCCTCAGATAGAATTTCTTCCTCTCAAAATAAGTAGAAAAGAAAGGCAGATTTTAATCCTGACCTAAAGACCCTTGATCTGGGCCTTATGATAAGTTACTGATTTAGGTCTTGTTTCAGTAGTCAGCCTTGAGAATCCCCTGTATCTGCACTCCCCACCCACTCTCAGCCAACATTTTCTTTCAAAGGAAAGCAGTTTCCCTTGGGAAATGCCATCATCAATTCCTTCTGCCTGCCACAGAGGATGGGACCAGAGAGAATACGAAAGGAGCCTTTCCTTCGCTGTGCCACCTCCATAGATCATAGAATGATTTAGGCTGGAAGAGACCCTTGGGATCATCAAGTCCAACCATCAGCCCTATTCTACAAAGTTCTCCCCTATACCATATCCCTCAACACCACATCTAATCTACTACTAAACACATTCAGGGATGGCAATTTCACCACCTCCCTGGGCAGCCGATTCCAGTGACTGATCACACTTTCTGGGAAGAATTTTTTCCTCTTGTCCAGCCTAAACCTACCCTGCTGCAGCTTGCAACCATTCTCTTTCGTTCTATCGCTAATTACCTATGAGAAGAGACCAGCACTAACCTCTCTACAGTGTCCTTTCAAGTGGTTGTAGAGATCTCTGCACCTACGATAGCTTAAGGCACAGGATCACAGGAGTCAGCTTGCTATGTCTGCTCCTTTGGTCCATGCCCGGTCCCAGAAGTGAAGCACTGCATAGCTGAAATTAGATTAGCTGAAAATCTGAAGGAAATAAAGGTAAAACTTCAGTGGAAATGAAGTAGTTTGTGTAATGCTGATTCTTATGTTGCTGCACATCCCCTCTAGTTCTTTTAAAGCCAATCTCTTTGCAGCAGCCAGCACCTTGAAGAAGAACACAGCCACTGATCATTTTTTCTGCTTCCTCATTGACAGGCAGTAAAAATGGAAGAGTCTGAATATCTGACCTTTCTTCCAAACTGAAACAACATAAACAGCAAGAAAACAATGTCATCTTTTCCCATCCCAAGAGCAGTTTTGCCTGCAGGTAACGGTGCTGAATGAATCATTGTACTGCTGAAACTGATTCATGATGACAAAGGCGTAGCAGTACTTATTGCTGAACCAGAAGGATGCAAAGTGAGAGAAATTCCTCCGTTGTGGTGTATTCCTCTCATTCAGAACAAGCCTTGCTATTCTCCAGGCAACTCCTTTTACGACCATAATCAAGCACTCTTCTCTGTATTTTTTATAGTTGTATGTACAGTCCTCAAGGAATTATCTCAGTGAGGCACTCCCTATAGGGAGAGACGTTTCTGTTCCTCCTTGCCAACATGCTGGTTTTTAGTGACTATGACGGGCAGTACTTTCAGCTGGGGTAGATCAGCATTACTCTGTTCAGTGCAGGAGGACTGTGGCGCCAGAGCACCAACAGAGAAAATTTTTAAACTCATGAATCAAATGTTTAGGGAGCATGCAGGGGGAACTGTGTGGGAGTACTGGAGTAATGCTTGTGCCAGCTTTGCAGATTTATTACTACAATATCATCACGGTCAACATAATTAAACCTCCCACTATAGGTCTCTTCATCTACTGCATTACAACTGGTATCACTCCCACCACTGACAGCATGTTTTCTTGACACAAAACAGCTTTCCATACACCTGCTAGCTCTGGGGTTTGGAGATGCAACTACTGAAAAAGGCTTTATTGGAAAACTATGGGGAATGATTTGGAGTTCTGAGCATTTTTTCCTATTTCTCTTCTGCCCCGTACTTTCTTCTAAGATTACTTATATTGGAGTGTGTGGCAGGGAGAACAGACCAAAGCACTTTATATTAGATTCTAAATGAAATTCTTCTTCATTTAGAAATGGAAGATGACAGCCTAGACATGAAGCATTTGAGGTCAGTGTTGAATTAACTTCCTCAGTTTCAAGTAATTAAAAATATCTGTGTGTTCTGCTTTGAAAAGGAGAAAAATAAGTGCATCGGAGATTCCAGCATATTGCTATATTTACAGTATGGTGTCTCTTCCATAGGTAAATTCCCGTGGCAGTTATAGATAGCTGTCTTTTTTAAAACCAGTTTTCCTCTCTGTTGGAGAGTGAGCAATTACTTTTATGCATGCACTTAATGGCTGGTTCTTGTTTTCAACAGTAGGTTCAGATGTTTTCAAGATATTTTACCCTGTGTTTGATACATTTGATTGCAAATTGTTTTATTTCAAATCTGTATTAAAGCTGGAACTGCATGTTTGTGAAATCCAAAATTCTTTCTATGAATCCAATGCAAGATGTCTGTTTTTGAACACTGCCTGAGGTACAACTTGACTTTTATAGTTTAAAAAAATTTAAAAAGTGAAAAATCTTTTTAAAGTAAAAGGTCTTTTTTTTATAAAAACCCTGACCTCCCCACCCTGTCTCAAACTATTTAGTAGAAAGATAATGTTTTGCTGATGAAGAAGACCTGCTCTAAATTTTTGACAGAACTTGGTGCACATTCTTTAAGTTCAGTACTGTGAGGGTTCTGTATTATAAAGGATTCAGTAGATAAGAAGTGATGCTTTGAGGTATAGCCTTTTGATTCCACACTCATCAAACCAGAGTAGCATAAGCCATTGGAAGAAACAAAGAAATGAACTTTGACTGGCCTTTGGAGGATGCACTTTCTGATTTGCTTCATTAATGGAGACAGTAAAACTGGAGCTTAATATGAAATACCATGAGTAATAAGCATGAAATTTGTGCACTGCAGCACAAATCTGTTCCCCAAATATTCTCATTTCAGGGGAGGATTCTGCTGGCACAATGCCTGGGCTGCTGGCCACAGCCTGCTTGGCTGCCTTGCCATGTGCCTAGCCTCTTTAGCAGCTGGTGCTGCTCCCAGGCAATGCACTCAGCTCCCACTCCCACAGCTTATTACATTTTTTATTCTTTTTCTTAGAAAAAGATGTTTCTATATTTAGTTTAGGGACTTTAAGCCAGTTGTTGAATCACAAACATGTTTCTGCTACCAAACATGAGCAGCCTGTGCATACATTTCTACATACATTTTCTGCATGGAGAGTTGCACTGTTCTATCTAAGGAATACATCTGAATCCATTGTGCAACTGATGCTTTGAATTTAGCAGTTGTTTATGATTGTCTAAAGTCTTCTAAATCTACCAAATCATTAAACAAAACCAAAATACACCCCTCTTAAAAAATAAGAGTTTGTACATGCACATGGGGTTTGCATTGATTTCATTAAACTGGCCCAAACTCTGCATGATAACAGGGATTTTCTCACCATAAACATTATTCCATGCTTGTGCTATAGGAAGGAGGGTGTGTGCAATGAAGTCATTAGCTAAACACAGGAAAGGAAAGACAAAATCATGCTTTTAAATACTTGTCTCTATTCTAGAAACATCTGTCAGGCAAGAAAATGCTTCACATTTACTAACTTCTTGCCATATGAAAGGGAGGGATAAGTTAAAAGCTCTCTATTCCTGGCTTTCAACACAGGAGGAGGAAGAACAAAAGCCCTGACTCCAAAACCTCCTTCTTTGGGCCTGAGGAGAGAACTTTTATACCTACATTTCCATCAGCCTTTCCTTTTCTGGCTCCTTGACAGGAGATGGGTATTGAAGACACAGGGAAGAAGTTTGTTCCCATCCCTGTTCATTTTCATTCCACCTCCAGTAGGAAAGAGGATAAGGTTGTTTAAAATTTCCTGTCCAAGGAACAACACAACACTCCATTTCTGAGCCTTCCGCTTTATCAGCCTCCAGAACAGAAAACTGTTACTGTTACATTGGCATCACTTTTACTTCACATTCAAGATCTTACTGCAGTTCAGGGTGTTTAAATTGTTCTCTGAAATGAGCAGCTTGAAATTCAACCATATATGCTCAGCACAAAGAGCCTGGAAAAATAAAGCATTTTCTAATTTAATGGTTTCTGTGTTGAGGTGAAAAATTGGCTGCTCACCTTAGGGCCTCACCATAAATTCAAGGCATGAAATTATTTGCAATTGCATGCCTTGCACATTATTCCTTTCCAATACATGCAGCAAACTTAATGTAAGTTGGGCTGGATCATGGCGGGAGGGGGGTTGCCCTGTGATACCGGACAGCCCCTTCCAGCTGCATTTGCTAATAACGGAACCCTATCCAGTACTGCTGAAATCAGGAATTTTGCCACTGACTTGAAAGGCAGCAGGATTTAAAATTACAATGCATACCGCTTATTTTCTTCCCCTTGACAATAAGGCCAGTGCATTCTGGGTAGGAAGCTAAGTTTCCCAATACTAGTACATAATTTGATCTCTTGACAATAATCCCCATGCAGCTAAACAGTGCCTGCATAACATTTTGTGCCTCAGTGGTTAAAGCATATCATTTGGAACCACAAAAGCTAACCAAAATCCAACTCAGAAGTAAAATAATCATTAGGTGGGGAAACGATGGAAGCAAACAAGGCCTGAAATGCAAACTAGCGTGTGGGTATCCAAGGATGTTACAGTCATCCTCGTGATCATTTTGAACACAGATAAAAAAGGATAAAGTACTGAAATACAGAAATCCCTCTGATCCCTACTAAATAGCAAAACACAAAGAGAGGTCTCACTACAAAAAAGCTATTATTAATAAAGCTTCTGTAGTTTAAGAAGCATTGAGTTCTTTGCAAGTTAAAGTGACTTTTGCCTCTTGTGGTTTAAGGCATTCCAATTTCTATTTGTTTGCTTTATGTTAAGTAAACTATCTGCTTCCCTTTGCTCTTCTCCACTGTCCAAGGCTCTGCAAGCCTCCCATTCTGCAGCAAAGATCACTTCAAGCTGGAATTTTTCAGGTCTTATGTAAATATATGACAGAGGACATGGCCCCATCCTTCTGCACTGCTGCCACTTGTGGTCTGCATGGACAAAGTGCCTTTTCTTTCTCATCCTTTAGAGCAAATTAGGCTCCGTGAAACCCAAGAGGAAGGGAACTCCTGATGCTTTCGCCTCCACCTCTAACAAGGACATACAGTTGACGTGCTCTTTCTGCATATTGAATAGTTGTGGCAAGGACTCCATATCCCTGAAACAAAACCATTTCTTTGTGCTCCCTCTAAATTCACAGCTTTCTGCCACAGAAGTACTGCCTCAGCAGGGCATTCTTCAGCATCCATTGGGAGATATTTTTGCAAAACTCCTTTTTCTGTAACCAATATTGTCCAAATCTGACCCTGATACAAAACCAGACAATATAAATAACAATAAAGAAAGTATTTAAGAACCCTGCAATTTGTTTCTGCCCTCCTCCTGGGAGCTGCAGTACCTATTGATCAGGAAAGAGAACAGCAATATACATACAGGAACACAAATATATAACCTTCTTCCTTTCCTGCTGTCTGAAGGGCAATACAGGAAATAACTGCTCAAGTCAAGATTTAGAAGCTCTGCATTAGCGGCACAGCTGAACACACAAATTCTCTGTCCTCAAATACAAAGGTTTAAAGGCCTCTTGCAGGCCCATGCCCTCACTGCAATTCAGATTTTTAATTAGGTTTTTCCAAAACAGCTTTACAATTACCCAGTTTGTCCAGAAGTAATTTCCTTCATTCTTAACAGAGACACAAACTGCTCCTGGTCTGCAACAACCAGACTTTCGGTGGTTTTTTAATGCTTGAAGAGTCTTTCTTTAGGTGAACCCCCTTGTTACATGCAGAGAAATGGCACCAGAAATCGTATAGAGGCGGATCATTAACATCTCCTTACAAACCTCAGTTTCTTTAAAAACGAACATTTAGGAATTAGATGTAAATGGAAGGAAACGCAGCTGCAGTGATTTCCAAGTGGCAGTACATGTGTACTTTTATTAATATTCTGATGTGTTGCATTAGCACAGAACCCGTATCCAGTCTGCAACCGGCGCTCGTATCAAGCTGCTCTATTCAGGTTGCTGCTATGACAACTCTCCAGAAGCAAATGTCAGGTCAGCTCCCAGCATATGTGTCTAGGCCATAATTGCTTTATCAGAAACCTAATAGCCACCTATTCCTACCCTACTTTAAAGGCTAAAAGCAATACTGTTAAAATTATTAAACGTTGCAGTATCCTTAACACACTATTCATATACTACTATAGCAATGAAAACTTTAGACTTGCCTCCTCTTGATCCCCCAAACTAGAATGGGAGAGAAGAAAGCATGTGAAGTGCCTATTTGCAAATTTATGCTCATTTATGTTTCAGTGTAAACCTGGGATCATTAAACTTTCTCTTCCTTGGGGGTTAGATATTGTCGTTCACTCCACGACGATGATTACTGATATTTAATTTGCCTGGTTACAAATCACAGCATGGAAAAACATTATAGCTGTCATCTTGATGAGAGGTTACTTTAAAAATGCATTCAGTGTTTATCATAAAGCACTGCTTCATAGCATGATTCCCTGTGCACAGTACATAGGCTTGTTCTTACCAACTTGAAAAGCTCCAATAATCAAAGATTTTTTTAATTGAGTTTAGCTTTTATAGTTAAATAAACTGGTAGCTTTCAAAAGATTCAGAAATATAACCTGCACATTTATCCTAATCTTATTTATTCTAATCTTACATCATATCTTTTAACCTAATGATTTTGAAAGTAACGCATTTAAAGTTTATACTGAGGGAACTTTTTTGAGATGCATAGCAGAGAGTGAAATACTCGAAGCAGAGACATCAAGTCAGCAATACTCTCATAACGGCAAAGTTGTCTTGCAGCCACCTCCAAAAAAGATCTCACGTGAAGAACTACAGCTAGTCTGCATATATCTGGGTTGTTCCGTGAAATTGTCTCCCATGCACACATGGGGACATACATATACCCTAACAGCTTCATTGTATTGCCTCCAATTTGTCTTGTAGATAGTGATAAAGAATAGGTGAATTAAATCAATCTAAGCAAATTAGATATTTTACAAGAAAAGTATTATTCTGATGTCTGTGCAGTGAAGGTATGAGGACACCACCTTTGTCAGGCTATACAGTTGTTTGACTGTTGTTATTTTCAGCTAGTCTCTGGAATGAAAAAAAAAGTCCAAACCAAACCTGTATGTACCCTTTAAAATCACATTAAAAAAAAATAAATGAAAAAGCA
>VZTM01041558.1:9160-43421 GCA_013400555.1 Jacana jacana | reverse complement strand
ACATCTGGCAATTACCAAGTAGTCAGTCAGTTTTAATTTTCTGAAAAATGAATGGTTTTGACTTCAGTCTGTACTTCCAGGTATTGCAAAACCTTCATGTGCGTGTCAGTTGTCATAGGCTAAATAGGCATCAGACACAGAAGTTAGGATGGAAGGTGCATAAGTTAGTAATGTCTCCTATGCAAACTACAAAATTATCACAACAGTAGACTCCTTTAAATTTTTATAAACATGAAATAAATTGAACAAATCCATTGAAAAATTTTTGGGACACTACAAAAAAAAAAAACCAAACAATTGTATTTTTTCCATTGTATTGCCACGTTTGAATCTAACAGCAGATTTCAGGATTTCAAGTTCTAAACCAGATGTTCACTTACACCTTGTAAAAGATCTTTATTCACCCATCAGAGGACTTCCTGAGCTATTGATCCTCAAAGCCTTATCCGTATGAACAGATCAACCTTTCTTTTGCTGTTGAAAACTTAGTACAAAAATTCTTGCTTTTATCACTAAGTTCTGCAAACCATTCAAATTAGAAAAAGCCATGCATGTGTATATGAGCTGAAGGTCTTCATTGCATTACTTCTCACAGCAGCTTTGCTCCTTCAAAAATCTCTTTTCTTCTTCTGCTATTTCCATGTTTCCATGCATTCTTAACATATTTTTTCCTGTTTCTTCCTTGTGCTGTGATTTTAATGCCTTTTCCCAGTACTTTTTCTTATACTTGAAAATACTTTTTTCCTGAAAATAATCTGTCTTTTCAACCCAATCTTTTCTGAGAGCTCACTACTCCTGTGAAGTGGTTTTTAACCCTCTCTATATATGTGTTGAATATGAGTCATTCATATAGCAGCCTCTATGAGTCTTTATTCTTCTGTGTGTTTGCAAAAGCAATCATTGTGATCAGAAAACCTGGGACTGAATCAGTGACCTCCAATAAAGAACTACACACCTAAACACTCTGTGCCTTTTCTGTGGCTCAGAGAAAGGCTCATCTGGCTTCACATATTTTCTTCCAAAACTTTGGGAGCTCTCTGCTTGGTTTAAGATTTTTTTTAAACTGCAGAGTACTTCGTCTAATCAGAGTGAAGAATACTGTTGACAGTGGACTTAGTTTTATGAGGCAACATTTTAAAAGCCATCCTTATATTCAAAAGACATAAATGTTAGTACACATTTAACTGCAGTATTCTGTGCTTCTCATTCATTTTGTCAAGTAGTGTGAGACAACTTGCCTAGGGAAACGAAACAATATCTGAAGGCCTGATTTTTCAGAGGTGTTAAGACATACAACTCCAGGTGTTATCACAGGAATCCGTGGTGCTCACTGGTTCTGAAAACTGGGCTTTGGATGTATAAAGCGTTACCTTGTGCTCATCTGAAAGGTACATAGAAGAGGAAAAAAAGTAAATATGGTGCTTTGAAAATAAATTTTGACTTGTCTGCTTGTAAAAATACAAATGAGTGTCACAGCTGAAATGAACACTTAAGCGTTCATTTACTTAAGGAAGCAAATTTGTGTAAGCTTTCTCTTTGTTTTGATCTTTTGATAGAACAGGCCTTCACTTATACTTCAGTGACTTACAAGGGAAAAGTCTTCAATTAAGACTTCTGTTATAACTTCATAAGCATTTGTCCTGGAAATGTAAGACTTGCCTGTGGCCATGCATGCAGCTCCTATAACTTGAGATATCTAAGCTGCTTTGTCTTGCAGAACCTTGTCTTGCTTTGACATATTGCAGTCATCTATGTACATTATGTCCTGTATGCACCAAAGAGCATGTACATGTAAATCTTTCATCATGTACACTGCAAATACACACATGGGCAAGGGTATTCTTACCAGTAAAAAGTACTTCTAAACTTTTAGCTTTGCTTTCTAAGTGCCAACAGTAGGCAAAACACATTCAGTCTATGTTTTCATCACAAAAAACAAGGTTTGCTTCTAGGCATACGAAAAACTAAGCAATGAATAAGGATAATTTCCTTGAGAAGGAAAATAAAAGTTTGTTCTTTGGATCACTGTTAGTAGTAACCCTTTGCAGACTTCTGAAACCAAATATGTCTTAGTAGGCTTCTTCAGGACTGCTATAGTTAAGTCTATCAACATTTCCATTTAACTCTCGGCTTTCAAAAAGGTTTCAATTGTTACTCTCTTTTGAGCAAATAGATCTTTATAAATCTGACCTGTAAGCACACCTGACCATTGCAATAATAATTTGAGTACATCTATATTTTCATCTCTGCCTCAATCAACTATATAGAGTCTTCATGTAGATAGCAGAAACAGTTTTCATCAAACTGTAAACAACTTCTTTTTTCAAATACTTTGAAGATAGATCAATTTCACTTACAGCTCCACTTACTTCCAAACTCTGGATACTTAAAATTTTAGAAACAATGGAATGGAATATTATTCCATTGGAATATTACTGTAGGAACCTACAATGTCCAACTGCCTGGCTGCTTCAGGACTGGCCAGAAGTTAAAGCATGTTATTAAGGACATTTTCCAAATACCTCAAACACTGACAGGCTTGGGGCATCACTCACCTATCTAGGAAGCCTATTCCAGTGCTTGACCATCCCCTCTGTAAAGAAATGCTTCCAGTCTAAATCTCCCCTGGAATGTTAAAAATTATGTCACTAAATTAAAAGGCTCTCTCTTGATTAAAGAAGGTAACTAGGCAGTTTTCCTTTAAATGTTGACAAGTACAATTATTAATTTGAAGTGATTTTATTTTCTCATTTTCTCTGTTTAGGATTGTTCTTGATATTATTAATCTAGCAGCCAGTTCTCCATATTTCCTACTTCCATTAAGCAGAAATTAATTTCCCCTGGTTTGGTACAGGCATCTAGTATTTGTCCTGGCAAAGCACTAGGGTCAAACTATCTCCTTTAGAAATAGTGATTTAAGATGCAACTGCCCACCACCTGCATGCTGGCACCCCTTAACATCAAGCTATTGTTACAGATAGGAAATTCACTCTTATCTGCACTTCAACACACAGGATGTCAATTTAGTTTAAATGGCCACATCTCAGCAGACAAGTCACTTCTTATCCCAGCTTAGGGGTGGGGGTGTCAAGTCCTTCAGAACTGCTTCAGCAGGTATGTCAGAAAGGTGGTCAGGCTACCAAAAGAATGAATATCCTATAAGAGTTTACAGAGTTCTAATGCAAGCTTTGCTTTAAAGTTAATATTTGTGTGCATACATACTGCATGTCACTACCAAAAAAATGAAGGCTGCTGAAAACATTAAAAGCTAAACCAACATTAAAAAGTGCCATGTAGGATTTCTAAATCCTTCTGTCTTTTTTGTTATTATTTTTAAAGTATCTTTGATTTAAAAGCTGAAAAGAAAGATTACCTGCAGAAGGAAGAATAAAAAAAAGCCCTATGATAATATGAGAATCATCAAAAACAAGTAAAGATTAGAGTTGCTGTACTTTGGTTGGCAGGCAATTATTGTAAAATATCATCAATGTGATAAAAAAAAAATTAGAAAAAAAATGGTGGCTTTAAAAGAAAATTATGACTGCTCCATTTCCTTCTTTTCATAGAATGGTTAGAGTTGGAAGGGATCTTAAAGCTCATCAAGTTCCAACTCCCCTGCCATGGGCAGAGACACTTCCCACCAGACCAGGTTGCTCAAAGCCCCATCCAGCCTGGCATTGAAACACCTTCAGGGATGGGGCATCCACAAATTCTCTGGGCAACCTCTTCCAGTGCCTCACCACTCTCACAGTAAACAATTTCTTCCTAAGGTCTAATCTAAATCTCCCCTCTTCCAATTTAAAGCCATTACCCCTTGTCCTATCGCTACACTCCCTGACAGAGTCCCCCTCCATCTCTCCTATGGGCTCCCTTCAGATACTGGAAGGCTGCTGTAAGGTCTCTGTGGAGCCTTCTCTTCTCCAGGCTGAACAACCCCAACTTACTGAGGGTGCACTCTGTTACTGTGTCCATGTCTCCAACAAAGATGTTAAACAGCACAGGTCCCAATACCGACCCCTGAGGAATGCCACTCATCACTGATTGCCACTTAAGACATTGAGCTGTTGACCACAACCCTGTGAATGTGGTCACCAAGCCAGTCCCTGATCCACCAAGTGGTCCATCCGTCATGTCCATGACCTCCCAATTTTGAGACCAGGATGTCGTGAGGATCAGTGTCAAATGCTTTGCATAAATCTAGGTAGATGACATCTGTTGCCATGCCTATGTCTACCAAGGTTGTGGGCACCAAATTTGTCAGGCATAATTAACCCTTGGTGAAGCCATGTTGGCTATCACCAATCACCTCCTTATTTTCCACATGCCTTGGAGGATCTGTTCCATGATCTTGCCAGGCCCAGAGGTGAGATTGACTGGCCTGTAGTTCCCTGAGTCTTCCTTTTTTTCCTTTGTTGAATACTGTNTCCCTGATCCACCAAGTGGTCCATCCGTCATGTCCATGACCTCCCAATTTTGAGACCAGGATGTCGTGAGGATCAGTGTCAAATGCTTTGCATAAATCTAGGTAGATGACATCTGTTGCCATGCCTATGTCTACCAAGGTTGTGGGCACCAAATTTGTCAGGCATAATTAACCCTTGGTGAAGCCATGTTGGCTATCACCAATCACCTCCTTATTTTCCACATGCCTTGGAGGATCTGTTCCATGATCTTGCCAGGCCCAGAGGTGAGATTGACTGGCCTGTAGTTCCCTGAGTCTTCCTTTTTTTCCTTTGTTGAATACTGTGGTTATGTTCCCCTTTTTCCAGTCAGCAGGAATTTCACCAGATTGCAATGACTTCTCAAGTATGATGGAAAGTGGCTTAGCAACTTCATCTGCCAGCTCCCTCAGGAACCGTGGATGGATTTCAGCAGGTCCCATGGACTTATGCACCTTCAGGTTCCTTAGACGGTCTCAAACATGATCTTCTCCTACAGTGAGCAGTTCTTTATTCTCATAGCCCTTGATTTTGCCTTCCGTGACTTGGGCAGTGTGATTAGAGCCCTTGCCAGTGAGGACTGAGGTGAAAAAGTTGTTCATAACTCAGCCTTTTCCATGTTTGGGGTGACCAGGTCTCCCATTTCCTTACAGAAAGGGTCCAGTCCACAACTTCCCTAGTCTTGCCTTTATCCCTGACATATTTATAGAAGTTTTTCTTGACCTTGATGTCCCTGGACAGATTTAATTCTATCTGGGATTTAGCTTGACTAATCTGGTTCCTGGCCACTTGGACAGTTTCTCTATATTCCACCCAGTCTACCCATCCTTGCTTCCACCCTCTATAGACCTGCTTTTTGGGTTTGAGCTTAGCCAGGAGCTCCTTGTTTATCTATACAAGCCTCCTGGCTTTTTTGCCTGACTTCCTCTTTGTTGGGATCATAGAATCATAGAATCATATAGGTTGGAAGAGACCCTTGGGATCATCGAGTCCAACCATCTGCCCTACTCTACAAGTTCTCCCCTACACCATATCCCTCAACACCACATCCAATCTACTCTAAACACAGTCAGGGAGGGTGACTCCACCACTTCCGTGGGCAGCCCATTCCACTGACTGACTACTCTTTCTGTGGAAAGATGCACCTTTCCTGAGCTTTGGAGGATTCAAGGATCACAAGGAGGTGATCCTTGAATACTAACCAGCTTTATTGGGCCTGTCTCCCCTCCAGTACTTTTTCCCATGGTACCCTGCCAATCAGATCCCCCAAGAGTCCCAAGTCTGCTCTCCTAAAGTGCAGGGTGGTGAGCTTGCTGCACACTCTCCTTGCTGCCCTAAGAATCTTGAATTCTGCCATTTCATGATTGCTGCAGCCAAGTCTACCGTTGAGTTTGATATCCCTCACCAGCCCCTCCTTACTGGTAAGGACGACGTCCAGCATGGCTCCTTTCACAGAATCTTCAAGGTTGGAAGGGACCTTTGAGAAGATCAAAAACCAACCAACCAAACAAACAAACAAAAAAACCAAACCAGAAAACACCACCACCACACACTGACAACACCACACCCCAAAAAACCCCACCATAACCACAACCACCACACCCAACAATCTCAGGCACTAGAGGTGTCTTAAATACCTCCAGGGATGGTGACTCCACAACCTCCCTGGGCAGGCTGTTCCAGTGCCTGACTCACCCTCTCAGTAAAGCAGTTCTTCCTTACATCTAATCTAAACCTTTCCTGCTGTAACTTCAGACCATTTCCAGTGGTACTGTCATTATTCACTTGGGAGAAGAGGCCAACACCCACATCTCTACAACCTTCTTTCAGGTAGTTGTAGATGGTGATGAGGTCCCCCCTCAGCTCCTCTTCTCTAGACTAAACATGCCCAGTTCCTTCAGCCTCTCCTCATAGGACTTGTTCTCTAGACCCCTCACCAGCTTGGTGGCTCTCCTCTGAACATGCTCCAGCACTTCAATGTCCTTCTTGTAGTGAGGGGCCCTTGTTGGTTCCTCTACCATTTGAAGAAGAAAGTTGTGATCAACACATTCCAAAAACTTCCTGCATTTCTTGTGCCTTGCTGTGTTGTCCCTCCAATGGATATAAGGGTCATTGAAGTCTCCCATGAGGACCAGGGATGTCTACAGAAGGTCTTATACTTCCTGTCACCCTCATCAGGTGGTCTGTTGCAGACCTCTGTTATAACATCACCTCCCCCTGTGTGCCCTTTATCCTGATCAATAAGCTCTCCATTCAGCCTTCATCCATCCCCAGGTGGAGCTCCGTGCTCTCCAGCTGGTCATTAACATAGAGGGCAACAACCCCTCCTCATCTCCCCAGCCTGTCCTTCCTAGAGTCTGTATCCCTCCATTCCAACACCATGTCTCTGTGATGCCAATAAGATCTTAGCCCTGGAGGCATGTGCACATCTCCAACTCCACTTGCTTGTTCCCTATGCTACATATATTTGTGTAAAGGCACTTCAGCTGGCTGCCCAGTGGGGCAGACTAACTGGTTGGAGTGGCAGCATTTCTTTCGTTGCTTTTCGTGGGTCCTTCCTTTGAGGTGTTTTATCTGTGTCTCCCTGAGTCCTTCTGTCTCTGGAGCCCCTTGCTTGTCCCCAGAAGACTTTGAGTGTGCTGCAGCATACCCAGCACATCTCAGAGCAATAAGTTGAGGGCCTTTGCTAGTGAACCTTCCCACATATGACAGCATATGTCCTCCCTTGGCTTGTCCAAGGCTAGCCAGATAATATCCCCCTCCTACAGCAACCCTGATGAGATGCCAAACTTGTCTGTGACAAGTTGTGGGGTATAATGACTGACTCTCCTCTTCCCTTTAGTTTCTTCTGCAGTTGGAAAGAGTAAAATATCTCTTTATTTCATTCACCTTCATGACATTCGAGGTCAAACCCAACAAAACCTCAGAGTCTGTCCTAGAATGAAATTAAACACCTAAATTCCTTGGAGAATCTATGCCTCAAAGGCAACTCTCTCTAGAGCATTGGTATTGCCTGAATTATTCTGTTCTTGAATTAAACTAGATATATCCAAACTACAATGCAAAAAGGAATAAATTTCCTCTTGTTATTCAATCCAGAGTGTGAGATTCAGACCTGACCTACCTAATTCCCTGTAAATTGAAAAGCAACTAGAAACAGTTATCATATTTTTGGTTGTCTCCATATTGGAGAAAATCTTAAATAAATCTAATTGAATTAAAAACTACAAATAAACTAAAAGAATATTCTGGCTTGGAGTCTACCTGTACCTTCTTTTTCTTTTCCTGTATTGAAAGATCTTAGAACCAATTTTTATATTTGTAAAAACTGTAAGAATTTTATAAATATATCTGTTTGCAAGTGACTAATAATTCTAAGTATTAAAAGTATTAACACAGTTTAATTGTCATCTGAGCATACAGGAAAGAGAGTGTAGAGAGAGTGTATTTTTAAACATTTACAATCTGTGCGCTGCATTTACAATTTGTGTGCTGCAATATATTTTAACTTCTACAATAACAGCTCTTTGGTTTAATGTGTGCTGCATGAATGTAAAAAAGATGGCATGCAGCACTGGGATATCAACTACCTACTTGGAGAATGATTAATTTAAGATAAATTGATGCTTGCTTCAGTTGTACTGATTGTATTTCCTATCCCAAGCTGCAGAATCGGTGTTTCCACTCAGACGTTGTAAAACATATGGAGAAATCATTCTTTTCCACTCACAAACCACAGTGCATCACAGATTTAATCTTGCTCTTCTGTACTCTGTGGCTGAATTTAATTTTACTTCTGCCATCAGCCTAATATACAAAAAAAAATGTTTCCTATTTATTTTAATACATAAACTTTAAACTTATGTTATTCTGATTTCATTCCACTTCAATTTCTTGGGTTTATAGCAAATAACATAGACCTTAACTCAGTATACAAATACATAGTGGGTATCGCTTGGAAGAATTTTTAAAGTAGAAATTACAGCATACCTAACTGAAAACACATGTGATTTGATAATGATTGTGGAACTTACCAGACAGGAAAAATGCATAAGCACCCAGAAAGAAGAATTTTGTACTATTATTTTTTTCAGTGCTACAAAATAAGACCATGAATTTGTTTCATGGTAAAATACTTTTTTTTTTTTAAAAACACCTTCTGGAAAAGCTAATGGCTCAGTCTTATGAGGTTGCACATCCTTAAAAATCCTGCCCTATCAGTTTTAGGGCAAACAGTGTTTCCCACTCCACAACTAAGCATCCAGGCAGAGCTTGTATCAGTATTTCTCTGTCTGTAGGAACTAGCTCCCTCACCATAAACAATTCATTCACTCAGGAAACCAGGGTGGATGTGGAAGAGAAGACAGGAAAAGAAGAGGGGATCAGGCAAAGCTAGAACTTCATTCACCACACAAATAAATTTGAGATCTAGCAAAAAATGGAGGAGGTTCTTAAGAAAAACCCTCAACAACAAAAACAAAACCCACTGTGGTTTTAGGAAAACATGGGTACAATGAGTTTACCAAGCAAATAAAGTAAAGAAAAATTCTCAAATCTGCTTTATTTTATTCCATGGGAAAAATCAATTTATAGCACCCAAACAGACTCCAAGTATTCCAGTCTCAATGTCTTGCTGTGTTTGCCTTGCAAGCCCCCTGCAACAGCCCAGGTGCAGGTTTTTCTTTTACCTTAAGCCATGCTGCTGGATGCTGCAATAGCCATGCCTTAAGCACAGGAAGGGATGAGAAGTTCAATACAGACCTAAAAATACAGTATTTTTCTGAAAGGTACTTATTTCAGGAGGGATTTGATGTATGTCACTGTACTGGTCAGGGTTTAATGAGCAGGATGCTGCAGTGTTAGAGGAAGCCATGAACTGCCATATGCCAGTGAAAACCAACTGCAGACATACAATTTCCCTCTCATACCAGTCGGTGGTACACAGCACCTCTGCTCAGGCAGCAGTTGCTGGGGACAGGAAATACACTGCAGAAAAGACCCACAAGGGCACAGCTGGAGATGCAGTCTTGGAAGGAGACTGTCTGACAAAGGAGCAGAGACACCCATGAGGAACCATGACACAACCCATAGGCAACCCACACAGGGGCAGGGACACCCTCAAAGGACTGCATCCTGCAGATCACTCCCAGCGGGATGGAGGACCACCAGTAAGAAGGGAAAAATCAGATGGCAGAGACCTTTATGGACACAGAATCATAGAATCATAGCAGCATTCAGGTTGGAAGAGACCCTTGGGATCATCGAGTCCAACCATCTGCACTACTCTACAAGTTCTCCCCTACACATATCCCCCAACACCACATCTAATCTACTCTTAAACACAATCAGGGAGGGTGACTCCACCACTTCCCTGGGCAGCCCATTTCACTGACTGACCACTCTTTCTGTGAAGAATTTTTTCCTAATGTCAAGCCTAAACCTACCCTGCTGCAGCTTGCAGCCATTCCTTCTCATTCTATCGCTAATTGCCCGTGAGAAGAGACCAGCACCAACCTCTCTACAATGTCCTTTCAAGTAGCTGTAGAGTGCCATGAATTGCCTGTCCCGAGGAACTGGAATGGATGGAGTGTAATGATCCACAGTGTACAGAAGGAAAGTGGAGACTAGGAAGGGGCAGGATGAGTATTAGGCTTATACTCAGCATGTGGGAAGAACAGGTGTCCTTCCTGTAAGAGCTTGATTGCTAATGAGTCTAAGCACTTGGAGTAGGTTCCTAAAGCGCTGGTTAGTAACCTTGTTCCCAACCATGTAAGCAGAGATAGATTTTGAGCGCCTAGAGATGAGTCACGGAAGTGAAAAAAAAAAACCAAAACCAGACTGACCTTAGGTTGGAATGACTTCTACAGCTTTTCATATCAGTCAATATGCAATAAGTCAAGATAATCATCCTTTGAATTGCATGAAAAGAAAAAGGAAAAAACCATCTATGTGCATTTTAATATTACATTGCTTTGTATAAGGCATATGGATTCTTATAACTAATGTCAACATTTTTCTTTCCCCTGTGTAAGCATTTAAAACAGATTTAAATGATTCTCATGAATAGCCTGGAAATTCGCCTACCCCATCACAGAAAAGACAGCAATAAAGATGTGTTAGGAACCACCTATAGAGATGAAAGATGATTTTACTCCTCTTTCCCATTTATCTTCTTCCCAACACTCTTCCAGCCAGGGGACCAATTAGTGCCGCACAGTGATTTAGAGTTTTAAGCATTTGTCCACAAGAATCAACATGCAATTACTATACCATTTTATGTAAACTACCCCGCATCTAGCAGGTGATGATAAACTCAGCTGAAACTGCTTCTTCTAATGGAACAATATAGTTAATACACACAGTAATTCTTAATTACATGCATGACTACTACTTCTAGTACTTTTTTTTTTTTTTTTTAAATAGTGGAAGCTGCATCTTGAAAACACCATTAGGTTATTTTCATATCTATTGTAAATCCTAGACAATAAGTAGTATGAGGAGCAGATCTTGCCCCTGTCAGACAAAATTATCTGGCTGAATTACTTGGAAAGATTCCTACTGTGTTACTCTGTCTTAAAAAGTTGGATATTCTTCCATTATCTCATGCCTTACAAAGAATCAATAAAATGACATTGTATAGTTCTCAAATTATGTCCACAGGCAGAAACAGGCTCCTTTCCCAGCTCCAGATAAATTTAAATCCTTTAAAGTACGTCCTCATTGCTCTTCTGCCTGTTACCTGCTTGCTAACAGTTACAGACAGCATACAGGAGACTTATACACATCCATAGGAAATTTGTCTACAGTCAGCAGTGTTTTGTGTACATGGATGTAACTAGTTGATATAAACTCATTATGTGATACCTAAGTCCTGGAGAGCTTTGTGACTATTATCACATTTTCATGGTTCTAGGTATTCTTTGCCATGGGTAAAAAAAAATTAGGCATCTTGATAGAATTCCTGATTGTGGTTACAAGCACAACCACAGCTGTAGAACTGAAAAAGCTACAGTAAAATAGCAACACATGGACTACCCTTCAAGCAAGCCAAATGCAGACCCCAGAAATCTTCTAGTTAAGATAATTAAACAAATTTTAAAACCCCTTTTGCGCCTCAGGAAAATATCAAACAAAATTTTATCTAATGACACATATTGACATTACATGTCCATATATACAGGAAACTGTAAAATCGTTTATTCTACAATCTTGAAAGAGAAATTTAATTTAAGTTAGAACACTTGCATGCTATTTTAGAACTCAGATAATTTTTATCTATATGCAGAAAAGATGGTTTAAAGTTTGTTTAAAACATATTTTTGCATATAGTTGATTTAAAGACAGGGAATAAATTATCCAAAAAGAAATTACAGAGAACACCAGAAGTAGAAATGGGGATTATATCACAACCAACGATTTCTTTCATTGACTATAGGCTTCTAAGTAATGCTTTGACTTCTATTCATGCAGTTAATCCTATTGATTCAGTTAATGCTTGCAAAATTCAATCTTATTTTCAAGAGGTGCAATAAGATATTCAGACAGTATCCCTAAAACTGGGGATAGACAGTATAAGAAAATCACCTCTTACAGAAATATCCTTTTTTGAAGCAGAAAGTAAAATCCTGTGACAGTACAAGTGGACAGACTTGTCAAGCTACAGCAAGGAAGCAAGAAGATGTTGAGCACGTATGGGGAACAAGACATCCTTGCAACCTTGGTTTATGTCTATATTATGATTTCTATGGATAATACTTCATTAATTTTTCCTTTTGCTAAGGGAGGCAGTGGGACCCTGTAACTGCCAGTCTGCAGAAAGCAAAAAGACTGTCTCAATACAGAACCCAAGCCTGCCTGTTGCACATTTAACCAGCTCTGTGATTATTAATTTTCCATTTTTTCACCATCATAAGCAATGCCAAGGTCTCTAGACAGCTTACCTCTCAGGCAAGCCTGAAGCATGTGCCTGCACTGAATTTAAAATTCAATCTGGTTTTACCCATTACTGTTTTCATTAAAAGCATTATTGCCATTTAAGCTGACTTCAGCAGCCTGCTGCTATTGATAACCATTAATGTCTAGAACACAAAGAAACATTTACTTACAGATTTCCAAGGGTCTCATTAGTGATAGGCTGGGAATGTGACACTTAACAAAACGCGATGTGTCTGGGTGTCTGCTTTTCATCACAAAAAGCTGAGTCACATTTTGCTCTCGTTTTCATATGTACTACATAAATGATTCATTGAAATTGTCTGCATATACATAATGGCTGAACTTCTGTTTTCAAAGTTTCAAAGACAAGTCTTCCCCAAACCACACATGCACTGAATATATGATTCTGAACTATAACTGGTCTCCTGGGTCACAGTGGCCAATAAGGACTTTCCCTGACAAATTGGATTTCAGCTTTTGATTGCACAAAAAACCTCACCTGAAAGCTTTTTGCAATGAAAACTATTTGTACCTCATTCTGTTCTAAGCAGAAGTCCACTGGATGATGTCTATAAGGTGGAACATTCAGTGCAGTTCTCAGAGGCAAACTGTGGGGTAAGGCCTCAAGCTGTAGCCCATGGTCACACTGCAGCTCTCATCCAGTGGAGCCTCAGGTAAAGGCTTCCGAACAGAAGATCACATATCCTAATTCTTTGCTTAAAAGGCTGTGCTGAGAAGCACAGACCAGAATACCTTAGCACTCTGTAACAGTGTATTGCTATAATCATGCTATATCTACAGAAGCTGAACAGAGTTACAGAGTTTATGCCTGATTAGATCTTAAGTGCATTAAAATTGTGGCTTGCTATTTGAGTCCACACTACTCATTCATATAATATCTGCCTATGTGCAGAGCAACAGATAATTGTAATTTCCAGTAAGTGATGTTTAGGCATCCTGCTGAACTTATGAACAATATCAGAGTTTTGGAGTCCATTGCTACTGTGAATCAAAGACATTTTTCCATCTTGAAAATTAGCTGCTTTTGAAGAGAGAAGCTCCAGACATGATGACATCTGCTGCTGTTGAACCCACTCCAAAGGCAGCAATGGAACCCTGGGTAAATATTTATTGCTTACTATAGAATTTGTCTGAAATAGATGGGTGAGCAATTCAGAGTTCCAACTTAGCAAGATATCACAGAATGAAGAAATGTGTGCAGTTAGACAAGAATAAAAGACAAATTTAAAATCTCAGATTATAATTAAAAAACAGATTAATGAAGTTAGAACAAAACAAAAAGCCCACCCCCTATACAAACTCTTAAGCAACTAAACCAGAATTTAGGAGATTTTAAGCCTTTCAACAACAACAAAAAAAGATCTAAAATCTCCCAATCAACCTAAACCTGGAGATATCAAAACTGTGTTCTAAGTGAAAGATGGTCTAAGAGCAGTGCCAATAGTTCTGAACATGCCCAGGACTCCCCGTTAGCCAGCACTGACCTCTCAGCCAACCTTCCAGCCAACCTCCCAGCTTTGCCAAAACCAGGTACAACTGCTCAGAAGTATTTGGAAGAATAGGCTTGTTCAGAGCCTAATAAACACACAGTATTATTGTTAGGCTTTCACATTCAGAATCACAGCTAGAAGAGGAAGGATTTGACAGAGTTCAATGGTAAAAAAAGACAGTCCAGGTACTGTGAGCACCATTTCTTGTGTCCCTCTAAATGTGAACAAACTCCAAACCTAATCTAATCTACAAGCTGCCATGAGTGCTCCAACCATCACACAGGTGTCTGTATTTTAGGGTTTTTTTCACTCTTTAAAAAAAAAAAATTAAAATAAATCTTATGACCACCATGAAAATGGAAGAGCTAGGTAATTGTTGAATTTCTTCATCTCCGGAAGTACATAGATACCTAATTCACAGAGGTACTGCAGAAATGCATTAGTTAATGTTAAAATATTGTGAACCAGCAAGAGCAGTATAAATACCAAGTACTGTTTCTACCACCAGTAGCAATAACAATAATAATAATAATAATTGACACTTGCCTTCCATCTAAGAAACACAAAGCACTTTACAAAAATCAGTTATTAAGTTGCTGTGAGGTGGGTAGGTATTATCTGCCATTAATAGATAATGAAACACAGGGTCATATGGGTTAACTGAATTGCTCAAGTTATCCAGGAGGCAGGCATGGAGCCACAGTAGTGCACAAAAGACCTCCTCTGTCATCTCTAACCACCAGAAATTCTTCTTCCTGACATGTTACCTATTTGCTCTCACTTACCCTTTTTATGAGCTGTCATCAACAAGTAGTTTTCATTACATTTCCTATCATTATAAATGACAGAATTAAGGACACCATGCTAGCAAATATAACCCTGTCCCTTCACTTCCAGGACAGGTGTCTTGTAGCATTACATGAATAATCCGTTTACCCATTAAAATTTCTTCTTTTTTTAACTGTTTTGGTGGAGAAATAAAGTATAGCCTATCACAAGGAAAAAAAAAAAACAAAAAAAAATATTTTAAGAAGCCAGAAACCACAAATAAAATACTCTCTATTGTTTGTGGTCCAAGAAACCAACATCCAGATTTTGTTATTCTTACTTATGCTTATTAACATTATTTTTTGCAAGAAATAGTTCTGATAAGAGCGAGTTTCTTTAATGCATTTTATCATTTATTCTCATGCAAACACTGCACAATCTAATAACATTCTCCTTTACCTATTAAAAGACAATGGATTTGAGGCTTGGTTGTTTTTTGGTTTTGGGGTTTTTTTAAATAACATTAAATTAGGCCTATGTGGTCAGGAACAATCACATGCCACCCCTCTGTACCCATCCAGCAAGCTGCTCAAAGATGCTTGCTGTTAAATCATACAATCAGAGAATTATGGAATCATGGAATGGTTCAGGCTGTAAGGGATCTAAAAGCTTATTGACTTCCAACCCCCCTGCCATGGGCAGGGACACCTCCCACTAGACCAGGTTGCTCAAAGCCCCATCCAGCCTGGCCTTGAAACACCTTCAGGGATGGGGCATCCACAGACTCTCTGGGCAACCTCTTCCAGTGCCTCACCACTCTCACAGTAAACAATTTCTTCCTAAGGTCTAATCTAAATCTCCCCTCTTCCAATTTAAAGCCATTACCCCTTGTCCTATCGCTACACTCCCTGACAAAGAGTCCCTCTCCATCTCCATCATCCCTCTCTATGGGCTCCCTTCAGATACTGGAAGGCTGCTGTAAGGTCTCTGTGGAGCCTTCTCCAGGCTGAACAACCCCAACTCTCTCAGCCTGTCTTCATAGGAGAGGTGCTCCAGCCCTCTGATCATCTTTGTGGACACCCCCTCAACCCATTCCAACAGGTCCATGTCCTTCCTTTGCTGAGGACTCCAAAGCTGGACACAGTACTCCAGGTGGACAAGAGCAGAATAGAGGGGCAGAATCACCTTCATGTGGCCATGCTTCTTTTGATGCAGCCAGGATATGGTTGGCTTTCTGGGCTGCCAGGGCACATTGCTGGCTCATGTTGAGCTTCTCATCCACCAACACCTTCAAGTCCTTCCCCTTGGGGCTGCTCTCCAGCCATTCTCCACCCAGTCTATAGTTGTGCCTGGGATTGCCATGTCTCAGGTGCAGGACCTTGCACTTGGCCTGGTTGAACTTCATGAAGTTCACATGGACCCACCTCTCAAGCCTGTCAAGGTTCTTCTGGATGGCATCACTTCCCACCAGTAAGTCAACCACACCACACAGTTTTTTGACATTGGCAAACTTGCTGAGGGTGCACTCTATCCCTCTGTTCACTTCTCCAACAAAGACATTAAGCAGCACCTGTACAAGAGAGTCCTACTTGTGGCTTCACGTTCAAGTGCAGGCTGGGGGAGGTCATATGGCCCCAGCTGGGGACTGTGTCTCACCTTGTAAATTTAAAGCAGTTGATTTGAGACTGACTGCTTCCACTATTGGTTGGGTTGTTTTGTTTTTTTTTTTTAATATATAAAGATATCAGCATTAACTGCCATTTTTAGACTATCCTGAGCTTGATACATAAGAGTACCATGTAACTTCTGCTAAAATTTTCTTCTCCATTAATACTTTTTTTTTCCTAAAGACAGATAACAGCTAGATATTTTCATATATTATTGTGAGAAATTACTAGTCTTGTTAATGTTAACATAAAATGAATTTATAGAAATGCAATACACATTTTTAACTTACACATTATTTTCTGGCCACACATTCCTTCTCTCTCTTCAACAACAGTATCACATATTATCAGGAGAATACTAGATCCCATCTTCAGCTTTAGTGAAAATGTATAAATGTACTTTCCTTTCCCTGTTTATATATCTTGTAAAGATGGCAGCAATACATGCATATTGTACGTATTGGAAACTAGATCATGTAAAGAATCCACATACACATATGCATTAATTGCCCCTGACTTCCTGAGTGTCCCTTTCCTTTCTGCAATCAGTTTGTAATGGGGAAGCCAACTACTCCCAGCCTCCTCAATTTACCTCTTACTTGCACCACTTCCCCTCAAGATTAATGGAAGGAATTCACAACTATTGCTGTTTCTGTGGTGTTACACAGCCCTGTCTTCACAGGGTGCTTCTTGGAGGAAGGGGCCACAGTGGTCTTTGCTTCCTTGTACCACCCTTTCTTCATCTGCTCTTTGCACTTCCCATTTAGCCAGTTCACTATCTGTATAAACTCTACACTGAGCCATAACACAGCAGTAAGAGAAAAATGTATTACAGCTTTCTAGGAACAACCTGGGAGACACAATGGAAGAAAGGAAATCATTCCTTCATACAACATTTATTGTTACCTTCCTTTTCTTCTGCCCTTCCCTTCTCCAGGCTTGCTGGATGTATTTTTACCAAATTATTGCATAAAACAGAGGGAAAGGGAGGTGGTTGTGATGTCCACAGGATTTCCAATATTCTGTGAAAACACTACATGTTCCTGCTCCTGTCCTCAGGCTGCAGCGAGGAGGGCTAAAATCAAATTTAGGTTCAAAGCTCCCTGCCATAGAACATTCAGAGACTTTAATTCAATCTGACTTATCATGGGAAGTCATTGTGCATATGAAAAAGACATTGTCTCCCTTTCAGAAGAGAACACAGCAACACTGTATTTCTAGAACAGCCAAAAGATGCTAGCCTTAATTTTGAATGAACACTGCCATCTTTTTCATCCTTTCTTCATTTGAGAGTAAAAAAAAAAAAAAAAAAACCAAAAAAACCCACAACAAAACAACAAAAAAAAACACCAAAAAACATTAGTTGTAAAAAGCTGTTTATAATGGGGAAACAAAACCAGTCAACCAGTCAATGCAGTCAATTATGTGTCACAAACTAAATAAATTAATTAGCCTCTGCACTGTGATAAGCTTGTCCAATTTTGAGAAATGGCAAAATATTAACAAAGGGATGACAGTCATTAAGAGCACTATAATGGGTAGTGTCTTACACACAGTCCTCCACTCTACATATTTATTTTTAATATATATTTATATCAACTGCTCAATTTCACATTCTTTAACAGCCCCACTGCCCAGACTATGAACTCACATTACTGGCCAGCATAACCAGCATAACCAAAAGTTTTCTTTGCTTAAAATCCAGAGTCTCCCATGCCCACATCACTGCATGCATATAAGTCTTTAAAATCAGTTTACATTAAGTTTTATACTTGAGATGACACATTTCTGCTATTGATTCTGAACATTGCAGGACAACTTCTAAGCTTTCCATAGAAGAAACCGAATTATACATCAGATTCCAAACACAAGCAATGTTTAGCTTACTTTAAAGGCACCTGAACCTTAAAGATCATTTAAAATTAACTGAGCTGTATGGCCACTTAATGTTAACCTTATTTGCTGCCAAGCAAATGTTTCTGATAGAAACTGTCAGTAATCCCCAATTACCAGTTTCTAGCACAGATGATATAATGATCTGAAAGTAGTCTGACTGACTTTTTGTTTCAGAAAATAATTCTAGGACTGCAAATGTATTTTTTCTTCATGAAAAACAAAAAATGTTGGGAGAAAATTGGTATTATATTCATTATGGAAGAATCTAATATATTTTTACTTTTTTTTTTTTCATTGTTTTTTGTTAATATGCTATGACTATTTTTAAACATGCTTTTTTATACAATAGGAAAAATCCAAGACCTTTATGTGCCAATCAAAAAGCAAAATAACACCAAGAAATCTTCTTAACTTCAGCATATTCAAGATCAAGCCCTGAACTGACATTATCCATCATTGTGTTTATATAACCCAAAATTAATTTGATGTGTTAATTTTGAACTCTATGGTGGTATTTATTCTTAAATCCCCCTGGGAGCATAAAATGCTCTGAGGATGAGTACTATGTGCCACTGCAAATGGCAGAGTAATTGCATGGGATTTTCTATAAACATTTTTACAAGAGATTTTGCTAAAAATCCTGAAAGCCGAGTAAAACTCCTCAAAACTGTGAAAAGTACAGATTCATTCCTCTACTAGTTACAGGGGAAAATAATGTACCTTTCCAGCCTCTTGCTGTGTACAAATACCAGCCCTTGGTGCCCAATGAAGCAGCAACCTGCTGTTGAATTCTTCTCCCCAGCCTACCATAAGCACTCAGAGCACCTGTGACACTTTGCCAATATTAACAAATGGCTCAGACATAAATTATTGCACATGCCTGCCTAAAAGCTACACTTCCTAGGGACATGACTACCATGAACAGTTGTGCTCATGCCGCTGCAAAAGCTATTGATTCATTCCCTCCTTTACGCAAAAACAACATACCCAAAGAAGGGAACTCTTAGGTTTTTTCCCCAGCAAAATATGCATTTTCTCAGATTTTAGTTTGTGGTAAATGCACTCAGTGCGCTAACAGAGCAATGGCTTACAGCTTACATACACTAATAAAAACACCAGAATTACAGTCATGCAAGGGAGGCAGTTCCAGCATTATGACTTACCTGTGTACTAAACCCAACCTTTCTTCAATTACATTGCCTGTAACCCATACATACATACAAATTGCACACAAAGTAACCACAATTCTACATAAGGTGTATCTGTTTCTCAGTTGTTTTGGGAGTGGTAGTAAACCAGTGCCAGTAGGCTAAACATCACAGCGAGAGAGCTGAGTCCATTTACAGCTGCACTTGCAGTTCATTAACCAACCACAGAGAGGAATAATATCTTCACGTGTAATTGCCAAAATTCTGTTTTCCAAAGATTTTACTTCTTCGTGTCAATTATTTCAGATCTACATTGCAGACCTTTGGCCAAGTGATAAATACTTTTTCTCTAGCATGCTATCAGAATGAAAATAAAACCAACACAAAGCTCCATGTATTTTCCCATATTTAGCTTCCCCTTTTTTTCCATCCCTTTCAGCTTCCCAAGAAAGTTCTCCACATCACCCCAAGCCTACTGAACCAATGATGACTCCAAACTCCATCTGAACAATCCAGCCCTTCACAGCTCCGTCTTCCATGTTCTCTTGCAAGTTTCCTCCTGAACTTTGGGATAGAGACAAAGACAGCACTGACTAGTAGGTACCACAGTGAGCATACTGTAGCTTTGCCAGTGGACACATGATGAGGGTGGCCAGCAGAGAGTTATCATATATATTCACCACAGTTAGAGAAACTGAAGTAACCTCACAAAATCTCTGACATTCCCACAGCTGTATTTTTTCCTGACAATTTTCTAGTAATTTTCTAGACTCATCAGATCATCATTTAGCATCACAACAGAAATATTTACTAGTTCCAGATAATAAAGCAAGATCTCTCCATCTCACACTTGCTTAATGGTGGCATTGACAACATGAAGGAATAAGACTACCCAAAGATGAATCCCACTTGCCCAGCAAAGCATCAAGATCAAATGTTTCTCCACCCTCAGTGACCTGCAGTCACACAGATGCCCACAGCATCCCTGGTTTGCACTCATTGCAGAACTGAAACAGCAAAATAACTCTTGGTTCTTATAAAAACAGGGAATCTTCTGTGGAAATAAATGCCAGACCTCCTATTTCATCTAAGGGCAGGATTCTGGTGAAGTCATCAAAGAGCAGGATTTCTTCTTGAGCAGCCTTAGACATAATGACTCTTGACAAATTTCTGGTAGGTATTATGTTAGAGGAAATTACCAGCATGGCAACAACTGTAATCTAAGAGGAAAAGAAACAAACAGAAGTTTCTAACAGAGCAGGTAAACAAAGCAACCCAGAAAATCTTATATTGTGCATTAGATTCCAAAAGAAACATGAAAATGACACTTGTCCCCCATAACTAAAATACAACTTCACTGCATCAACAGCTGGTGTTAATCAGTCTAGTCACTCATTTATGCACAAAAATTGCAACAGCAGAGAACATGATATTAACTTAAGGCAGTAATAGGAAAGTGATTAACATTGGGATATTAAGTCTGATCACAAATTCACATTTCAAAAGCACACTGCTCTGCATTTCTAATCCAGCAGAAGTTGCAACTGACTTCCGTGGATCTTTTTCTCTGCTGGAAAGATAAAAACTGCTTTATATGCGTCTTTTACTTAGATCTGATTTATTCCAACCAGAAATCTGGATCCTGAAAGCAAGTGGCACTGATGTTACTAGAATGAGCATCTGAATTCTATAGTATAACACCATCCCAAGGTAAATAACCCCAGAATTGTCCTTCTTAATGAACATCTATCTGCTCTGAGGATAAGGTATGTGGAAGCAAGTTCCGAGTCAAACTAAGTGCTCTCAGGGAAGTATACAAACACAAGTGTAATGCCTACTGTATGGATATATGCACTATAGGAGTGTAGCTTGCAATTAACCAGCATTGTTTGTGTTTCAGTAGTAGGGAAAAGACACTGTATAGAATCCAGCAAAAATATACAAGGTTTAATTTTTTGATGCATAGTTGCATTTCCCTTCTAATTAAAATTCTGCAACTTAATCACAGAGATTAAGTTAGTTAAGAGATTAACCCTGAAGATCCTAGTAACTAGCATACACTAACTTTAGACAGATTACTTACAAAATAAAATCTAAATAAAATCTGAGTACCAGATCCACGCTGGCATAAATCAGCCTTGCAAAATGCAATCAATTTTATACATTGATTTACGTAAGTTAAAATCTTGCCCTGAACAGACAGTCACCGGGTACTTCTCCTCCCTGTAAATTTTAAGGATGCTTGAAGAAACCACAGCAAACACTACAAGAAGCTCATTATGATTCACCAATATCCTCTCACCTGCTCTTTATCTTTGAAGTTCATTGCCCAAGTGGGTGAAGCTGAGCTTTCTCTTATTCAGTCCATATATGCATATCACATTTACTGGGACTTCTCCTGTCAGGAGCAGAAAACAGATTTGTAATACTATTTGTAAGAAAGTCCAGCAGGTCCATCTGATCCACCCTTTTAAGAGGTTTCACCCTGTCAGGATTGCTGTTAGGACATCCAGTTACTACTCTTCAATCTTCGGATATCCCAACACACTCCAAGATACAGTCCTAACTTCTGCATCCCCTTAATGGAGCCAGAGCCCAGGCTACCCTCATTCTAGCAATCAAACAGACCAGCACACAAGCTCAAGCACTAGCACAAAACTGCCAATACCACTTTCTTTTTACAATGCTTCCCATCACAATTTTGACTCATGGCACCCACCATTATCTCAAGGCCCAATTGTAGTTTGGGGAACAACAGACGATGGGAAGCGTTCGCATGAGTTGGACTGGAGAAGGCCAGCTGGTTTCAGGGTTGGAGAAAGAGCTTTGCTGTGTGGGCAAGCACTGTGAGCATCTATCACATATTTGCAAGGCTTTGCTGCTCCTCCCTTTACATGGCAAACATAGCTTCACTGGCATCCCAGTGCCAGTGCCTGTGGTCCAAAACTCAGTCTGCAGGCTCCCCCTGTTGCTTAAATATCAATTATATTCTACAAAGAAGTTGCAATCAGCACTAAATGCCTAAGCTTTATTAGGTCTTAACAGCGCCTTCTAGAAACTATAGCCCAAGATGGGGGGCAAAGAGCAGGAAAGCAGAGGTGAGTCCTACACCAGCTCAGACACAGATTACAGAAAGCTTGTAAATTCAGGGAGATTTCATAATAGGTCTCCCACCTGGCACTGAATGTAGTCATTCATCAGCACCTCAGAGGACTGGGTTGATGGAGACACGCAGATATGTAAACCATAATTTTTGAGCAATTTCTCTTTAGAGGGAATCTTTGCATTCCTTGACAGCCTTAAATATCATTGCTGAGCAATCCCAAATCCCAAGATACATTTAATACCCTAATAGCTTAAAAAAACATCTGCTACTCCATTCTGGAATGTCCTTGAGTTTATTTTCTTCCACAGGCAGCTATGCTTTACACAAGTTTTCCTCTGTATTACCTGCTGTTTCTCAAAGAGGAAAGATGACCTGAAACTAAAAATTTCCAGTTGTAGGATGAGTTTGATATACCTAAGCAAGGTTCAGTGCCAAGAAACAGAAAGATCAATGAATGGTTAGATGGAGCAAATATGCCTAGCAATAGTGAATGGTACTGCCCAAATGAGAGAAACAGGAGGTATCTGGTGAGTACAAGAAAGACAAAGAGGAGCAAAAGAGTCAAAAGTACATTGAGGACATAACATTCTGAGAATTCCCAACTGCATAGAGTTACTCCAGGTTTACACAACAAAGATGATAGCTATTTGGACCAGACTTCAGTCAGAGTCAGCAATGGTCCATGCACATAGGTATTTAGAAACAGTAGTACAGGGCAGCAGAACTCAAGAAGTGGGATTTCTCTCCTTCACAGAGAACAGGGATTTCAGGCCCTAATAAAGAAGAGAGGCTTTTACCTGCCTTTACTAAGCAGCCCTTGCCAGAGTTGTTAAACTCTTTTGGAATGGAAACTACATGGTGGTAACTATCCCTGCCCTGTGTTAGTTCCTAAACCCTCCCCAAGAAATGTTTTGGCCAGTGGTACTTGATCCACACCACGGGCATGCTAGAAACACCATTCACAATTTTGTAGTTAAGTTTATTAATCTCCAGTGCCTGACACATTCCTTGATTTTTCTTTCCAATATATACACAGCCTTTGAGGATCTGAGCCTCAATGCTTTCTGTCACAAACTCAATCACTTTGCAATTAACCTCTGCATTCACATCTACTATGCCCCTTCCTTTCCTCTTTCCAGGTCTTTATGAAAACCAAGTCCTCTCCACGTCTAGAAGCTGTAATACGGACAGCTGTAATGTGGACATGGCTTTGTTCCCTGTCCTTCAGAGCAGGGGCAATGATTTACATTTTTATTGCTTATTCTACTCACTGTGAAGTACAGTGTACCATTGTAGTACTATATCACTATACTTGAGAGCTTATTCCTAATATGCTGAACTTATCAAAATATATTAGTGCCATCAATTAGAAATTTGACACCACCATGTTTTTTCAGATACCAGACAGCTCATAATGCTTTATGCATTTAAAATTCTTCAGTGTAAGGTTTTACAATTACTTAATCAGTTATTATTCTTAACAGGCAATCAAGAAGCCAATATAATGGCTCCCAAGCAAATGGAAGGTTAAGAACTGAACTCCACCTGACCATCCACAGGAAGAAAGGGTATCAGTGATTCATCACATTCATGGTGATCTTATCTGCTAACTCTGATTATTTTGCTATGTTTGGAAGCAGGGTTTGGGATGGTTTGGAGTGTTGGTAGTTTTGAGATATTTTTTTTTTCTAATTACCCAAGGATATAGCATTCCTTGGTACAATGCTAAATTGCAGTAGTTAAAATAGTTTCTAAAAAGAAATACTTCAATTACTTTTTTATTCATAAATTTATTCTTCAGACAGTGCTAGTCAGAGCGTCAGGAAGACAATATTAGTGCAATTAAACATATTTTGGAAAAAGCTTGGGATAAGCAACTGTATTTCGCTAGAGGGAAAAGGCATTCAAGGTCACTATAACTTAAATTTACAGAGGAACTCCAGTTTTAATAATAAAAGTCTTGAAAACTATTTCTACTAGAGCATTCTTAAGTGTACATAACTAATAAGCCTTAAACAGTTTGTCTATTCTTGAAGAATAGGCAGTGGAAACAAAACATTTTTGCCCTGGATTTTAAGCATGATTCTTTGCCTTGGTTTTATTGATTGTGAAGATTATGCAGGTTCTGTTAAGTCACTCTGTAGGCTTGTTTAAACCCCTTTCAAGGCAACAATTTTTTTAACTTCTTCCAATCTGTTTTATAAAATAATCTCTTCTGATTAAAATTGTCACATATGCAAATCAACATAAACATTTAAAGGCTGACCCTACAGCCCACAGATTTCAAATTCAATCACCTACAATGTCAGTGATTCTTTAAGGCGAAGAAATAGTATTATGGACATATACCCAGGCTAGTAGACAGCTAAACTAAACTAAAAAACCAAACCAAACCAAAGCAACAACAACAAAACAAACAACAAACCCAAGAGAAACAAATTTGTTTACTCTATTTTTCTTTCCCCATTAGAAATCATAGTAGGACATATGGATATAACCTTCTATTTCAGTCATCACATCTTAAATGCCCAATGCTGTCAATACGTTTGTGGGGTTTTTTTAAAACTTTACAGACTGAAAATTTGTTTCCCAATAATAAGAAGAGAGCTTTAAGCTCTAAACCTGTGCTGCATGGATTTATTAACCTAGCCAAAATGAAAGGCATATCTTTCTCCAGCAAGTGTTATAATTTTCAAATAAGACATGTCCTCTAGGGAATAAATTTAGAGACCATTTTTTGTTTATATTGAGGGGAGGGTTAACTTCTGAGATAAATAACCATAATGCTGCATCTGTATTTTTTGAAGTTTAACTTTGAAAATATGCTAAGCAATAAAACATATATATTGTACAGTATATACCTAATAAAAATCACCTGTTCCATATTATAGACAATAATAATAAAGGGGTCCTCAGCAGAAGAGAATAACAAAATATAAAGCCAGCAAGTTTCAACACTCATTTAAATGTCACTTTGGGTTTTACAGAAAACCAATACAATGTCTGCATCAAAGAGCATACATGTGTGATTTTTCTGTTGATTATTAGTAACCACAAAAATTTACCACGCACTCCCAGAAACAGAACTTTTTAAGGTGCTGTTCATTTTGTGAGTATATCAGTCTCCAATATTGCTCAGCCTTCCATTGCTTCTTTGTCACACTGAGCAAACAATATATTAACCTTTCCAATGACAATCTGACGTTTGTTTACAATACCAACCTAAGCTTTCATCATTTGACTCACTAAACTATTTTTTTCACATAAGTTTTGCTATCTTTTCATTAAAGTGAAGTGTATACTGAAACATTAAAGAAGGGAAACGCCAGTGTCCTTTCATGTACATGCATGCAAAATAATAACCTGAGATTTCTATCAAGGAAGAACAGTAGTACGGCTTTATAAGGCCTGCAATTAAGCATTTAGACAGCTAGGAGAAGCTGCATATGTATTCAGTGACATTTACAGATGTGTATTATTATTTGCTACTCACACACTACTTGCGTGCACATCACATTATCTTTTGCTCTGTGCAGACCTACATGACAGCATTTTTTAATTCTATTTTCTAAACAAGTTCTCAATAGCAATGTCACAATTTCTGATCTGGTGCTCATCAGACCAGGCGACCACTTTCTGTGTTGAGATGATAGATATGCCTCTTGGCTGGTGTTTGGCACAGGCTTGCAGCCTTGCAGGTTGTTACTGTCCCAACATTCTGTCCCTACACCATAATGCCTTCCAGCACGGTGGAGCAATCAGAACAGTGTCTGGAAGTAAGCAGTGCCTTTCCCACATAGAGAAATCCTTTTCATTATCCAGTCCACTGATCACCTGCCTTATCCAGCACTTGGACCACAATATTCACCAAGCAACTGATGTGAGGATCACTGCAGATTCTTTCCCTGTCAACCTCTGATGCTTCTTGTAACTGCAGACAAAGGCTTGAGAACAGGCTCAAAATATCAATATTGTTTTTCCAGTGTTTAACATAGGGTGGCTCCTACTTAGACACCTTCCTCAAAAAAGAAAAAAAAAAAATTTCAAATCAGTGGCAGAGCTTTTCACACCTCACAGAAAGTCATACTTCCAGTTAAGATGTAATGATTAGCACAGAAAAACGAGTATCAGTATGGACAACTAATTTGTACTGATCACTTCTGAAACCCCCCAAAAATTACTAAAATCAAACTATAAAAATCTGAATATGAAAACTTTTCTTAGAAAATAAAAACTACATGGAACACCTTAATAACTATAAGATCTTACATTTCTAGCAGATCCTCTGATGATAGTATTTGCACAGAATTTATTTGTAATCTTAACCCAAAAGTCCCACCTACCACATATTTTGCTATCAGAGAGTGTATTTCAGGAAGTTCTTTCCTTACACTTTCTAATCAAGTTTCACAAGAATTCCTAACATGTTACAAGCTAAGTTGGAGACACAGGCTGCAGATTTACAGCTGATTACAACTGAGAATTTTCTCAACAACTTCAAATACATCTCTCTTGCTTAGACTGAGTAGAATATAGATAGAATATTTCTGTTGACACATATGCACTAAATCTGGTTTAGATCTGTTTCAGAATGTGTTCCAGGGAAAACATCAATTGAAAAATTGATATAAACTAGAGTTGATTAATGCATGAATTGTTGCAGAGCTGCATGCAATCTCCCAGCAATAGTTCTGTTTCTTTATTTGAAAGAGTTTGCCAATTATCATTATGTATAACTGTGAAATTGGGACAAAATTTTTATTATGGTGTTTACATCTTATCCAGTATGCACATAAATTTAGTCTAGTATATATATATATATATAAAAAAGGCAAAAAAAAAAAAAAAAACCAAAAAGCTGTCATTAAAGTATCTTACAACTGGGTACAGAACAATATGTTCTGAGCAGTGAACAGCATTTTCAGCCATGTGTACATACTCCATGACAAGTCTTGTAATTCATGCACAGTAGTTGAAGGTACAAGACAAGCAGCCATATGTGCCCACATAAAATACAGAAATGTCGGAGTGAACTCTGGATATACAGCTGTAATATTACAATGGCTACCCCTGGTATCACCTGTGCAGATTATCATCATAAATCAAGTTATTTTAATACTGTTCATTCAGAGTTTTGAAGGTTCAAAGGATAACAGCAGATCTGGTTGAATCTTGAAAAAACAATGTTTGCAAACGTTGATGTGAATGCTAAAAAGCTCCTCTTCTTATCTTCTTATTGCTATTCAGGAATGTTTGCATGCATGGACTTCTGCATACACATATGTATGCAAAATGACTGTTTTTCTCCAGTGAAGATACCCTTAATTCCTTGGAGGGACAAACTGGATTTTACTTGTATTGCATGCTAATTTGGGAATTCTGGTTCCTGCAGGCCCATGTATGCATCTGTACTTCTCTTTGACATTGACTTGACCTGTGATAAACTTAATTTGGCCTTTTAAAAAAAGATATCCTTGATCCATGATTATTATTTTTTTTTACATTATAGGTATAAAAACTTTCACAGTAAGATCCTAGATCTTGAGCTCTAAAAGGACTACAGCTTTGCTGTGTGTTGTAGCAAATGTGATGCACTCTCTTCCAGATATGACCTTGAGGGCATCATGGAAGATATGTCTATATAAGAAGCCAGGCTTATACAGGTGGATAGACACATAAAGCAGCAAAGCTTAGATCTCTCACATTGTACAGTGGTATTCTAAAATAACAGTATTTCAGCAGGGACATAAAAACATTTTTAATTTCTTTGTTTTTCCACAGAAAAGTCAATATTTTTCCAAAGGAAATATATTACTGCACTCGTCTTAATACACCCCACAGATTTTCTAATACAAGTGAGAAAAACTATATTTGCAGGAAATGATGACTTAAGCCTTCTGAAGTAATCAGTTGGGATGTAAGAAAACAACTTACAAATGTTCTTGGAGTTAAATGCCCCCCTCAAACAACCAAACCAAAAAAGCCCCAAGCCTTGTAGCCAAAGGCTCTACAGTCCTTCAAAGAAACCCACATAGGATAAAAATAAATCCATTGTGGCCAATCTTTAAAAGCTTTCTATCTCCCTATAAAGGAGATCTTGCAATTCCTTTTGGCAATGAGTAAACAGAATCTGATTATGAGATTCTTTTGACCACAGTTTTTATGCAGGGGATCTAATCACAAATGAAAGTATTTGCATAAACAAAGTTACTCACTTTGATTAGAGGAAAGAGCTGGAGCATCCTCCCCAGCACAGGCATGCAAGAGTTTACCATGGACAGCCTGTGTGGGCAGGAGTCCAGAGAGCAGGGCAGGAACAGGCAGAGGAACAGCCTTCCATGCTCAGAGCCTGGCTAGCAGCTCAATCACCTGTCTGGAGGAGCACCTGTTTCACAAACACTAGGTCTCTACACCCATTTTCAAACTTGTACACAGTGTACAATAAGAAAAACTGAACCCCAAACTGCTACACTCTGGGTAAGTAAAATGTGTATGAAGTGAAAGTGAGAATGTAAATGGATGTGACAGCAATGACTCTGGAAGGAATGAACAAACAGGCACTGCCAAATGCAAAGAAAGAAATCTATCTGGTTTTAAGAACTCTTTTGAGGAACCAATAAAAATATTAGAATGCTGGAAAGGCATTGTCAAACGTAAAGCACCTTTTGAATATTACTGCTAATTGTGGGTGAAGGAAATGGCCCCAGCAGAAATTGGTTGAAGATGATTAAATTTAATTGCAATGCTATATACAAAGAAAGTGCTACCCACTGACTGTATTAGTAACAAAATATGCTCAAAAGTGATTCATTACGCAAACCCAGGTTTAATACAAGGCACGAGCAGCAACGCTATATGTAGCTAGAAACACATTATTATTATTTTCTTTGGTAATGCCATTCCTTTCTGCTTTCAGTTCTGTTGAGGGTACAATCATGCTGCTGAGTGATAACTTGGTTAAGATCAGAAACTCATGCGTTATTTGGTCTTCCAGATAATTATTCTCTAACTTGCTGCCATCTAGACCACATTTCACATGGCACACATTCACCATGTCTAGCCTTTAAATGGCTTTCTGACAACTGGGGTTTGGCACACTTCTCTTTTCACTGGTGGCAAACACAAAACTAACATTCTTTCTGACAGACCAGTTTGTGCTAGTGCTTCCCCATTACGGTCAAGCAGATGGAGAGAGCTGCTCATGCCACAGTCCTCTTGCTCCCTAACGAGCTCCCTCATTCCCCAAACATGCTTAATTTTTTTAAGAAGTTTTCAAGTGCCCACTGTTATTATCTGCTACAGAGAGTAACAAGGTGCTACTCAGTCCTGGTTACATTTGCTTCAGTGCTGGAACAGCATGTTCGTGGCTCAGTATCAGCTAAACTGTCATAATTTCCAAGTACCTGCAATGCACTTGTTTAGAACTACTGGAGCTTCTGGACATGGGGTGAGAGCTGTGCTTTTTGACAGGTAGCTCAGTGTAACAGAGAAGCATTTCCCACCCCCTACATCCCAAAGAAATTAGGCAAGCACTAAGTGCAACAGAGCAGCTGCTTGACAGCCTTATTAGAAAACAGCTTAGAGAAGTATGTGAAAAATACTGTATTCAGCTGAAGCTGCAGGGAACAATGGAAGAAAAATAGTTAGACAAGTCAGAAATTGGCTAAAGCATAGGGTCTTCTGAGTCTTCTATTTCCTTCAAAATACAAAGGGATCTTTAAATAACAAGTAGTAAGCAAGGCTTTGTTTACATCTCACCTTAAAAAGCCACAAGCAGAACAGTGCACCCTAATAACATCCTTGGCACAGAAATTATTCAGAAGCAAGGGGGCCATCTGCTGAATTCCCAGTCCCATTTTCTGCTGTATCTTGGAAGATTTTCATTGATAATTTCACAGCCTAGCCCTTTTTGATGCCAGCTTTGCTACGGCCTGTGAGGCAGTAAAACTCTGAGCAGGTTTGGATGCAGGTGACTATCACAGCACATCTATCATGATTGCAAAAACTAAAACCAGTAGACTGATTGATGTAATTTATTCAGGACTCGAAAGTCCTGTATACAATATTATCAGTCTGAAGCATAAGCAATAACTTTGTACTATAACACATTGCATTAAATAAACATTTTCAGAGACAGAAAACTTGCTCATATTATGTTAACGAACATAACTTTCCAGGTAAAATTAAAAAAAAAAAAAAAAGCCTAAAGCACAGACTTGGGTCTTTAAAAAGAGCAGCTTCCTTCTACAGCTTGCTGTACTCTATCCTCAATAATGTTGGTACCATGCTCAAACTCATCATTCCCTTCCCTGTGCAAGTCTCTCACACCACCATTGATACATGATTCACTGGCAACCCCTTCTAACTCCACTCCTTCTGAGTTCATTACCACTAACTTCAGATGCCTGCTTCAGAGCATTCAGAGCTAATTCCTTAGTGGATGAGGGAAAGGTGGAATTTTACAAAGACTTTAGGACAATGTCACCACACATTGACATGCATAAATGAAGTGCATTACCTTTGTGTCCTTCATATCTTGTTCTTCTTTGTACTGCTACAGCTAAAGGTCTCTGCATACCAGGAAGAAGGACCAGAATTGCTTCTAACACAATAATAGCAAAGTACGCTAAATAAATACTACAAAAACATTCAGAATAAAAAAAATCCTTGTTCATATAGCCATGAAATTTGATAAAGGTATTTAAAATATTCACCACTGTTCTCATTTTTTAAAGCACAGCCTTAAGTATACTGACATTTCATGGTCTGTTAATACAGAATACTTTAAATAGAGAAAGGAACATGTTATCCGTTAAAGACTATGTAGACTCATGTGTAAGATAGCTCATAGTGTACAAATATAAGATTGTTTAATAGTACAAAGTATAAAATTGAATGTTCAAGGCTGCCTCCAACTTCAGTATTTTAAACATGACTGCAAGATGTAACCTGTATCTTTCAAAGTTATAATCAGGAGGTATTAAATAAAAGCACAAGCACAGGGAATACAAACAAATGCCACTTGCTTGAGACTTCCTTCTTAAGTATAAAAAGTGGCCTCAAGATTAACTCATAGCTTACTGAAAATATGAATAGTTGTAGGGTTTGTTCACATTGTGTGGAGATATTTCATGCTTAAAACATTTTACTACCTCCGTCAGTACTAAATCTCAATATGCATGACATCCGTATTCATAATGCAAAAACGTATTCGGGTGTTGTTTGCTGTTCATTGCTCCTAACTTCATAACCACTGATAAGTAGGAAGGATACGGTCTGGAAAGTTATAAGTTTGTAGCCACAAGCAGATTACTCTAGAGTATCACTGCTTTCAGTATTTAATAGCACACTATTACCTACTTTGCCAACTAAGCATCACTTATATTTCTTCTGAAACAGGACTCCCATATGAAAATATGAAAACAGTATATGTAGAAGCAGCGGTAAATGCTAAACATCAAGCACATAAAAGTAAGAGAGTTGTAGATCTATAATTACCTAGCATTAATAAAATATAAATTTATCATGTACCTTTATTCCCATGAGCTGTGGGGTAGTGAAGGTTTTCCCTCAAGAATTCAGAAAGGACTGCTAAACGTCAGTCCTTTCCATACAAATGTTCCCAGACCAGGTTAAATATCCCAACTCCTGGTGATGTGAATCTCAAAACCAAGAGGTTCTATTTTAGTGAAAAGCCATACCAAGTGCTCTTACTACTTGTTTCAAACTCTGGAAAGCTCACATAAAAGAATGTTTCTGTGCAGTGAAAGAGACCTGAGGTTATTTTCAATTTGGAATTTTTTTTCCCTTTTCCACTACACCTTAAAAACAAAACAATTTTGTTGGTCTTTTTCTCTGAAATTTGCATTTAAACAAAAATTACTCCTAATTGTTCGCAGAACTATGTTAAAAATTATGAATCATAAATGTAATTGCTTGACTCCATTAATTTCATTCATCATTTAGACTGAGAGGATTGGTGGATGTACTCACTAGGTAGCTAGAAAGAAAGAGACAGAAGTTGGAAAGTGAAGAATTTGGAACAGCACTATTTGTAAGGTAGTATCTTCTGGTACCCCTGGCACTTCTTGATTTGAACATCAGCTGTTAAAGTTCTATTGAATACAAAGTATCTACAATCCTGCATCTTCCCACTTTAGATCTTTGAGGTCTTTTCCTTTCTACCTCTATAGTTTTGTACAGAAACTTCAGTTAATGTCTCCTGCATTATCAGAGGTTCCACACACAATCAGCTTAACAGGTCAGAGCACACACAAACGCATTATCAATCAGGCGCTCGCTGAGCTACCTACAGTGCAGTTGTACTGTGCACACAGAAGATACAGCAGTATAGGGGAAGGACCTGTAGGTGCTGTATCAGAGTGCTGGCATACAACACAGATGAAATATTTATCACTTTCCTCATCGAAAGTCAAGAAATTAAAAGCAGAGACTTTGTCATCACAAGCAGTTCTCAAAAGGTGTTTGGATTGCCAGTGCGTTACAAGGCACAACTTAGCCCTGCCGAAGCCAGAGGGAGTCCAACTAGTGGGATCAAGGCGTCCCTGTTTCTTCCGCAAGTCCAGTACGGGGGATGGCAGGTCCGTATCCCTCAGTATTTCACGCATTGAGATCCAGCACCTTGTCAGGGAAAGTTCAGTCACGGCTACAGAAGCCTTTACCGTACTACTACCACCATCGACAGGCGGAGGAGAAGTTGCATCGCTCCGGCGCTGCCTGGGCGCCCTCGGCACGGCGCCTACCCTGAGCACCCCACTGCCCTCCGCCTCGGCGGCGGCAGGGGCACGGTGGCTACCCGACCGCAGCCCGGGAGACCCACTCACCTCTAAGAAACGCCTTTAGCCACTGACAGAGACCACCTACGGTAGTGCGACAGGTCTCTGGTCTCCGCAGGATCTCCCCAAACTTCACGCGATTCTGCCTAGATGCCGATCTCGACAGGTTGCTCACAACACCCCGAAGCCAAAAGTGGAAATTCCTTTTTTTTATTATTTTTTTGGTGCCGGGGTGGTGGTGGTCTTTTTTTTTTTATTATTCAGCCGAAAACAGGAGGTGGGTCTCTCCCCCGCCTCCGCAGCGTCGAAACCTTTGACAACGGACCAAACCGCGACACCTGGAGCCAACACCAACACTGCGCTTTCCCCTCTAGCAGCCTCCAACTTTCGTACAAAAGCCCCAGAAATTCGCCTTTCCGTCGGCCTGAGCCCCAGACGCGGTACACGGAGAACCGCAACTAAAGGGCAACCCCGCGGAGAGCCAGCACTCCCTCGCTCCCTCGCCAGCCTCGTCCCTCCGGCCCCACGCAGCCGGCCGCCGGGCGTAGAAACTTTTCCGAGCCGCCCGGCGAGGCAGCGCCCACTCCGGCCGCCCCTCAGCGTGGGGACCGAGCCGGCGCCCACGCACCCTGAGCCCGGCAGGACAACGTCGCCCACCCGTACCCACGGGCTGCGCCGCGCCGACCGCCCCACTGCGTGGGTACCCACGGCCCGGCGCATACCCACCCACCCGCACCGCTCCTACCGTGCGGGGGGCAAGTGAGGGAGGGGGCGAGGAGGTAGCAGTTACCGGCGAGCGAGCGCCCTTCTTGCAGAGCGGCCCCCTGAAGACGCCTTTGATGCCGCGGTAGTGCCCGTTGCTGAGGTGCCGGGAGCTGATGACCAGGTAGCACGCCATGCGGGACCCCCGGGCGTGTGAGCGCGGGGAGCGCCCCGGTCCCGCGGGCGGCGGGGACGAAGGCAGAATGGCTCCTCCTCGGTGGCGGCAGTGGCGG
>VZTM01041557.1:122464-139261 GCA_013400555.1 Jacana jacana | reverse complement strand
CGTTAAAGCGGAGTGACTGGGTTCAGTCAGAACTTCTTTTATTTCTCCCGATGTCTCTCAATGAACATTCTCCATTTATCTCCTCTACGAGTGTCCTGAATTGTGCCATGCGTGCTGCAGTTCAATGTCAGTCAAACTGAGGTGGGCACCTGGACAGCTTTCCCCAGTCATGTCATCAGCCTTTAATAGTGACCTTGGCTGGCTGCTGCCAGCTCAGCCACTACCTTTTTGTGTCCTCTTGTGTCTGTTTGCAAGCAGAGAATGTATTTGGCGCCCTTTCATGAAGCTACCTGCTGAAGCCACAGCACTAGTCTTGGTCCAAGAAGAAGGCTAGTCACTTGGGTATGTAGCATCCTTTTGTTTCTGATCACTTATGGTGTTTTGAAGGCTGGGATGTCCCAAGTTTGAGCCAGACCTGCCTGGAGGTGATACTCATTTTGTACTTTGGCTTTGGTGCACAAGACCTCTCCAGACTGCAAAGGTTCACTTGGGACCTGGATACGGATGGAGATGGAGCAGGGAATTGCAGTGTCTGCACTTTGGCACTGGCTCGATGCAGAGTCAGAGCAGAACTAAAGCTGCTTTTCATCACCTTCTCAGCCATTCCTTGTTGTGTCCTTCTCTACAGGCTTTCCTCTGGTCATGGACCTGGAGCCTTCCCCACATGGGGTCAGGAGCAAAAAGAGGTCAACGTCCTCTAGTCAAAGGGCAAGGTCTGGGATCCTGACAACTCTGTCACGTAGCCAGTAGTCAGGGTTGCAGAAAAGTTTGTCGGTGTCACTGACACTGGAGATTCACTGATTGTCTCCATGGTACTTGTGGGGCTCCTCTGGCAATAGGACCTACATGGACCCGGGGGTCCTCAAAGCGGGAAGCAGAGGTTGAGGAGTTCTGACCTGAATGCAGGCAAATGTAAGTGAGGGTGTAAGCGCCCCCATGTCTGATATCAGAGGGCCTGAAGAAAGCTTGGATATTGTTTGATATGATCTAGCAAAGCCTTTATAGTGGCATCATTTACTATGAGGGTGGTGAGGCACTGGAACAGGTTGCCCAGAGCAGTTGTGGAGGCCCCAACCCTGGAGGTGTTCAAGGCCAGGCTGAATGGGGCTTTGAGCAACCTGATCCAATGCAAAGTGTCCCTGCCCACGGCAGGGAGGTTGGAACTAGATGGTCTTTAAAGCCCCTTCAACCTAAACCAATCTATGACTCTATGCTTTTATATCTTGGTAAGCCAGTAAGGTCTTGTACCCGCTTTTCCCAGCTAAAGCGTGCTATCCCGTTTTGGCCTCACTTTCTTTTCAGCCTTTTGGCTCCCTCCCCTTGGCTATGGGATAATCCTCTTTCCCTTAATTATCCCTTCAAGTCACTTGAGGCACTTTTTTACCCTTTGCCCGTAGCCTTATCATGATGAGAGCCCATTATCCCATTATACACGTGCAGAAGTGTGTTCGCATTCTCACATGTTGTTCCACCACACCTAGCTTGACTCTGTACTGTGAGCATTTATTACAGCACAGAACTAGGTGTAGAGAAGGTAGCAATGACATTAAGACACAGCAATATCATTGGACATCCTGCCACTCCTACTGGGCTGGGCAAAACATCATGACTGAAACTGGCCGAAAGGAGCTGCTCCAGAGCTGGCCCAACCCTCAGCAGAGCACCAGATCTCAGTGCACAGGGTGTTTTCATGAGACAGGGAAATGCCAGAGCAGAGAGACCCACCAGGAGCTGAAAACCCTCACAGAGATGCTGACAGAGTGTGGGCCTTGCCAGAGCAATGACTACCTCCTGCCTATAAAAAGAAGCCAAAGGAGCACTAGGAAGGAAGACCACGGCAAACAGAGAGGAAAAACAGGGTGTGGGGTCACAGTTTGCATAGAAGTGTGTGTGAGAAGGGTGTAGTGACTCTACTACAACAAGAGGTGAGTTCAGCTGGTGACTATAACCCTCTCAGAAAGAGCACAGCCTTGTTATCCACCCAGTGGAAAACTGAGTCCCCTGTACCGGGCAGAAAGGATCTGGCAACCGAGACAGAGTTCCCTTCCACGAAAACATGCAGCCAGCCAGGTCTCAGGCTGCAGGGAGTGCCAGAGCCTTTCACTGGTAATGGATGGCAGTAGTGACAACAGCTGTGTGAGCTGTGATGAGGGGGACAACCTGCTCACCCTGGTGGCAGAGCTGTGAGAGGAATTAAAAGGTTAAGGAGCACCAGGGAGCCTGAGAAAAAGTTGGACTGGTGGAACCCTGGAGATATGTAAAAGACATAGTGCTTAGTGACATGGTTTAATGATGGGTTTTTTATCAGTTAGGTTGATGTTTGGGCTAGATGATTTTAAAGGTCCCTTCCAACCTCGACAGTTCTATGATTCTATGATTCTAACCATGCTCTGCCTTCTTTGAGAGAGAAACAGGAACAAACACCAGGGAATACCCAAGACCAAGGGGATCCTGTATTCTCCCCCTGCCTGGCTGAAGGCAGTAGCTTAAAGGAGAGGAGTGAGTTAAGGGGTGTTTATCTAGGAAGGTAACATGGCCAACAATCCAGCTGAAGTGCCTCTACACCAATGTACACAGCATGGGCAACAAACAGGAGGAGCTGGAAGCCACCATGCTGCTAGAAAGCTATGACCTAATTGCCATTAATGAAACCAGGTGGGATTCCCATGATTGAACTGAGGCTATCAATGGCTACAGGCTGTTCAGAAGGGACAGGTGAGGTTGCCCTCTACATCAAGAAGTGGATGGAATATGAAGAGCCGTCTCTGAAGAATAGCCATGACCAGGTAGCAGATGTCCCCTCCCTGGAAACATTCAAGGTCAGGCAGGACAGGGCTCTGAGTAACTTGATCTAGTTGAAGATTGCAGAGGAGTTGGATTAGATGACCTTTAAAGGCCCCTTCCAACCCAAACTATTCTGTGATTCTGTGATTAAACAATTCAGGTACTCTTCAACTAAAAGTGCACCATCCAGTGGTCTTCAAACTAACCAGGTGTGGTGGACTAGAGAAGACCAGTTGAAATGCATCTTCAGCCAACTCGAGATGTGAACGAGATAGAAGCAGAAGTACATCAGATATGTCTGGACACCTTTATTTTTGAAGTGAGGTGAAACAGAGAGTCTCAGAGCAGGTTTCCTGAAAGGGGCTGTGGTTCACTCAGTAACTGTGCATTTTGCTTGAAGCTTCTCTGTCAGCCTTTTACCCCTAAAAGCCTGAAGGAGGCAGCCTCCAGCCTGTGCCAAGGAAAAAGTGCCCTTGGGCAAAGGACAGAGCTCCTCTATTCTCAGGACCACTGAACAGGAGCACCACAGCAAATCCCTTGAAAAATCAGTGCCAGAGAGGAGATAGCAACATAGGTGGCCCCCACCTAAAGGGGCATTGTCACATATCACTGACTTTATCCAAAGCTCTGTCTTCACCAAACAACATATCCATGAGATACATTGGAAAACACACAGGCAGGACAACAGGGAGAAGAAATAAAGTCTCCTTTAAAACTTTCTCGGCACTACCAGAAAATAGTTTTGAGCTGTACACAGTCAAAGTTGGAACACCACCACTGTATAACTTCTGTGAGAAGAAAGTCCTGTTGAGGGACAGCAGTAGGAGGAGGGCAAGCACAGAAGAAGACTATTTTGTCAAGGTTTCTTCCTAGCGTGAGACAAAAGTGGTGATAAACCATTCAAAGACAGAGATGGATATAGCAGTAGAATAGATGAGAGTAGAATAGACCCAATAGTTCCCAGAAAGATTTGTGCTTTCTTCTAAGAGACCAACTGCCGCAGCATCTTTCAGTTTCCTGGAACGGGCAAATTAATGTGGTCCTACACCACGATTTTCTGTGCCCAAAGCCCCAGGACATGCTTTCAGTCAGGGACACCAGCACTAGAGGTGAGAATTCTGCTGCCTCTTAAGACATATTTGCTCACTGCTTGCTGTTTCTTCCATGCCACCTTTTGGCTTTTTATTTTTCCTCACCCAGCTGAGTGTCTCAAATTAAACAAAACCAACCAACCAACCAACCAAAAAAATTTAAAGGAGTGTTTTTAAGAGAGGGTGAGAAGACCATGCCAGAGAGTCAAAGGAAATCACTCCTTCTTGCCAGTGTGAGGCTGTTTTCAGTGCTGTATCTGCTCTGGCTTCCTCTTTAGGGGGCACAGTACTCCTTTGCAAGTCTATTTAATGGCCTAACCAGTTGCCTCCCTCAGTCAAAGTTTACAGTCCTATATTCCTGGAGATTGGGACAGAAAAGAGGAAAAGAAAAGGTTGCATCTATTCCAGCTTCTGATTTCTTTCTTTGTTTCCTGAAATGTTAAGCATCAGATTTTCTCCATTGAGGGCACCGTTGAACACCAGAGACAGCATTGCAGTGCCTGAGGACAAGCTATAGAGGGAGGTACAGGAAGGCAAAAAAGAAAAAGCAAGCCAGTGACAAACTGGCAGTGACAGTTCGAGGGATGGTGGTGCCCTGCCAGTGGAGACCCTGCCTGTCCAGGTGGTGGTGCCCTGCCAATGGAGACCCTGCCTGTCCTCAGCACCAGCACAGCACTAGGTCACCTTTAATTTCAGCCACTTTGCAGGCCCAGCTAGAAGTAAGTGGTCTTTGTGCAGTCCTTGTCTTGGCCACCATCTTTTTCTTTCATGTGTCCATTTTCAGAGCTGCTGTTGGCATTTTCACAGACCTAACGAAAGGTAAAAAGAGTTAAAAAGCAAAAAAAGAAAGACCTATTATGAGCTGACAGCAGCCTCTGCCGAGCCATGCAGCCTTCAGCAGCCCAGCTTCCCATTCACCCCATGGACACCCTTCTCCCATCAGGGCAGCACAAGTATCAGGGTGCAATTCCTCCTGCTCCCACAGGCAATGGGGTGCTGGGAGGTACACGAGCCCAAAACCTAGAGGACATGGCTAAGAGGCACCTTCCCAGGGGAGGGCAAGATGAGGCAAGAGAAGCAAAAGCCATTCCTGGAGTCCTTCCATCCCATGGACATGAATGAAGGGATGACCACCATGGATAGGGTTATAGGGCCTCCACCCTTCCCTCTGCAGTGGGGCAGCCCTGCTTCCTGCCCTCCCACCACTGTAAGCTCTTGAAAACAAGGGTGATGATCAAAGGGCTGGAGCACCTGCCCTGTGAGGACAGGCAGAGAGAGTTGGAGATGTTCAGCCTGGAGAAGAGAAGGCTCCAGGGACACCTTATAGCAGCCTTCCAATACCTAAAGGGAGCCTACAGGAGAGATTGGGAGAAACTCTTGAACAGGGAGTATAGCAACAAGATGAGGGGTAACAATTTTAAATTGAAAGATAAGAAATTTAGATTAGATATCAGGAAGAAATTCTTTCCTGTGAGGGTGGTGAGGCACTGGAACATGTTGCCCAGAGAAGTTGTGGATGCCCCATCCCTGGAGGGTTTCAAGGCCAGGCTGGATGGGGCTTTGAGCAACCTGCTCTGGTGGGACGTGTTCCTGGCCATGGCAGGGGGATTGGAAATCAATGATTTTTAAGGCCCCTTCCAACCTGAAATATTCTATGACTCTGATTCTAAGACACCCCCAATCAATGCAATGCAGGTGGCCTCTGCAGTGCTGGCACCCCACGTCCCTGCCCACCCGGTACCCACCTCAGCTGGAGAGCAGCCATCCCCTGTTTCATCCGCCAGGTCAGCACCGTGTGTCTCAGGTAGCAGGAGGCAGAGCAGCCCTCCCACCACAGGGGTACTCCCAAAGATGGCCATGGGGATGGCCGGGTGGTACCGGCTCAGGAGGTGGATCAGTGGGGCCACAATTGCTGCCACCCGGCCCAACATGGAGCACAGCCCCACACCGGTCTGCCTGGGGGAGAGAGGGACAGTGGGAAGTGTGGGCAGGGCTCGGCATCCCCTGGGCCACCATGGGACTGAGCGTGGCCATGGGGATTACTGGGATCTTGCCCCACCACTGGCACCAGCCATGGTGGAAGGAAGCTCCAATGTGTGGGGAGACCTCACCTGACAACAGTGGGGAAGAGCTCTGCGGAGTAGACATAGGAGGTGGAGAAGGAGGCTGAGGCAGTAAATTTGCCAACGGTGGCCAGGACAGTGGTCACTACAGGCTGGTCTAAGGGGAGAAGGAGAGACCACTGCTGTGGGATGAGGGAGGGCCCAGCACCACTCAGGGTTGCATGGTGACAACTGTGTCGCCTGCAAGGAGCCATCTCCTCTGAACAGTGCCTGAAGAAGGACCGAGGAGCAGCTCTGGACTGGGGGCCACTAGCAGCACACTTTGCATCTCAGTTTCCCATGTATTAACTTTCCCAGAGGACAACTCTGCTTCTAGGTGACCTGCTAGGCTCAGCTCTACCCTCTCCTGTCACAATCAGCAAGAAAAACTTTGCTGATCAAAATGAGCCTTGGGGAGTCAACCATGTGACCATGGCACCAGGGTCAGCTCAAACTCTGAGAGACATGGCCCAGTTTGGTTGGGAGGACAGGATCTGCACCAGTAAGGGAAGTGTTGGAGCCCTGTGCCTCCCTGTCCCAGAGGTTGGCCTCTCAGGATGGGAAGAGGTTGTTCACCTTCAGGGATGCCAGTGATGATCAGACACACCAGGCCACTCAGCACCAGGAGAACAGCTTGGGTTTTCTTCCTCCCAAACCACTGCAACAAGAAGATACAACCAACACGGGCTGGGATTTCCACTGCTCCAAATGCAAGCTGTGTCAGGTAGATGTCCAGACCAAAATTTGTCACGTTCAGACTCAACCCATAGTAGACAAGGCTGTTGACAAACCTGAAAGCCAAGCAGGGTAGCTATGAGTATATTGATTAGCTGTGAGCAAATATAATATTGATCTCCAGTGACAACATTTTGACCGAGCCACGTCATCTCCAAGGGGACACAAAACCAGATGAATACCGCAGGACAGCCAAAGCTGGGACGGCTCTAGCCTTTCCCAAAAAGCATGTCATCTTGAATAGCCAGAAACGGAAACACCCATCAATAACACCAGAAAAACACAAGGTGAACTTGCAGTTATGACTGACCATCAATCCCTCCTTTTCTTCACTTGGCAGTTGTGCAAGAGAGGACATGGGGACATCTTACCAGGCACAGGACATGATTAATGTCACGTTCCGGAGGTGCTTCTTCCGAAAGAGATCCACAGTACTTCCAGACTTGGTCTGTGTCTCAGGCTTCAGCTTGAAAATGCAGAAAGCCAAAGACTCAAAACAGGCAAAGGAAACTCATGGCTATCTCCCCTTCCATCTGCAGTCAAAGAAAAGCCTCAGCAGGACCCCAAACTGTTCTGGGAGGGAGGACAGCCCAGTGGGGCAGGTCTCCTGCATCTGCTCTGGTTGCCCAACACACTAGTTTGGTGACTAAGAGGGTTCTTGGGATTGTTTTCCCCACTGAAGGGATGTTGAGGTGGGCAAGGAGGTAACCCCCCTTCAGGCATTTGTCCACAGAAAACCACAAACTCCACAGAGACCTTGTGCTCATCCTCAGCTCTCCTGAAATGCTCACAGAAGGAAAGCCAGGGAAGCATTTGAGTCCTTCCCATATCCCAAGGTGGACTCCAGAAAGCTCCAAGCTGAGCCTCAGCAGAAGCTCTGCCTCTTCCCTGACCTTGTCTCTGGTACAATGCAGCTGAAGCTGGAGTCACCCACAGTCCACCCCCAGACTGTCCCCACTGGGCATGGAAAGATGTAGATCAGATGCTCTCAGCTCCAGTGGCTGCTCCGAGCCCAGGCACAGGGGAAGTTCTCAGAAGACATCAAGCGTTTCTGCTTTTACAGAAACCCCATTACAGATACCTGCTCAAGGAGCCCTGGTGGGATGCTGCACTTGTTGACGGCTGCTGCCTTCTGGAGGGCCTTCTTAGCTTCCTCTATCCTGCCTTTTGTCACCAGCCACCGAGCTGATTCTGGTAACACCCTGCCCAGGAGACAAAATCAGGAGATGTTGCTGTCACCTGCTGAGNATGGGAGATGCTCCACTCCCTTCATCATCTTGGTAGCCCTGCCCTGAACTCTCTCCAGCAGTTCCCTGTCCCTCTTGAACTGAGGGGCCCAGAACTGGACACCATATTCCAGATGGGGTCTCACCAGGGCAGAGGTGAGGGGGAGGAGAACTTCTCGCGACCTACTAACCACCCCCCTTCTAATACACCCCAGGATGCCATTGGCTTTCTTGGCCATGAGGGCACAGTGCTGGCTCATGGGCATCCTGCTGCCCACCAGGACCCCCAGCTCCCTTTCCCCTACGCTGCTCTCCAGCAGGTCATTTCCCAGCCTCTACTGGTACCTGGGGTTGTTCTTGCCCAGATGCCAGACTCTACACTTGTCCTTGTTCTATTTCATTACATTTCTGCCTGCCCAACTCTCCAGCCTGTCTAGGTCCTGCTGAATGGCAGCATGGCCTTCTGGCGTGTCAGCCACTCCTCCCAGTTTGGTGTCATCAGCAAACTGGCTGATAGTACACTCTATCCCCTCATCCAAATCATCCATGAATATATTGAACAGCACCGGTCCCAGTACTGATCCCTGAGGAACTCCACTAGACACAGGCCTCCAAGTAGATTCTGTCCCATTGATGTCCCATTTCCCCAGAGCTCATCTCCCTGTGACCATATCAAGTAAGCAATGGGCATCACATGTGATGGAGGGGGATCAGAATATCCTATATTTAGGTTCAAGCACTATGTTTGAAGACCTAAAGCAAAGCAGCTGCTTCTCCTAGTGGTCCAGTGTCCCAATGAGATGTGCTGCCATCTGAGGTCCCTCCAGCATCTGCACTCTTACGGGAAAGACCCATCCCGCTCCTGAGCTGCTGCCTCCTCATTGCCATCCCTCATACCCACTGCTGACATGTCTGCAAGGAGCTCTGCCCATGTCCCACTTACTGGATGTAGAAGAAAAAGGCAAATATAGGAGCAGATCCTGCAATCTCCAGCAGTCTCCAGTTGCGAATACCATAGCTCAAGCCAGCCAAAATCATCTGTCCGATGGCAAAGCAGCAGTGAGAAATAAGCACTGCCTTGGGCCGGGAGGAGACACCAATCCATTCTGTAGCTGAGAAGAATTGCAGTTCAGAGTCACCCATGTAAATGATTTCCCCTGATACAAACAGGCTTGTTACCCTGGAGAAGAGCTCTCCAGGAGGTTAGTCAGACAGAGCTCTGCTATCAGTCACACATGAAGTCACCAGTGTTCCATGAGATGCAGCACCTTTCCTCATTGTCAGACTGCCCTGGTCCTCTGCAAGAGGATATGAGGCTGAGGTACCCTGCTGGTCTCCTGTCAGCATCCACAGAGAACATCACTGGGGCGGAGCTGGGGCCCAAATCAATGATGTCCCACATGGGCTCTGTCCCCACACTGACCTCCTGAGCTGGAGGCTGTCCCCTTGCCCTCCATTGTGCATTTACATGGGACAGCTTCTCCCCATGGCTCTCACTCAGCACCGGGGAGGTGCCAAAGTGCAGTGCAGAGCAAGACCTCTCCTCCCCTCGGTGTTTTTCAGGTCGTACATGACGACCTTTATTTCTTTTCAGACCTTTCATATTGCATCTTGAGAATCCCCATCTGTCTGCCCCAGGGCAGGGGTGTCCTACTCACCCAAGGCCAGTATCGTAATGGTGATCCCTGACACTGAAGCCCCGACGACACACCTGAAGGCCATGTACACATAGAAGTGGGGCACAAAGGCAGTTCCTACACCAAACAAGCCCTGGAGGAAGACGGAGATCAGAATGACTGGCCGGCGGCCGATCCTGGAGAGGAAGAGGGAAGAGACAGTCAGTATCTGGAGAGAGCCCCATGGAGATGGGGAAGAGCCCAGGGGGTTACACAGTGACGTTGTCTCCCTGTCTTGAGGGTGCCAAGGCTCAGGCTAGACTCTGGATTGACATGTGGAGCACGCCATACACACCCTGTGTCCTTCTCTCTTCCACCCACTGTGGGGTTTTGTCCTCACAGGAGCTGAGGACTTTGGTCAGGGTCCCTGTTAGTGAGGAGTGGTGACATAATTCACAGGGTGCAGCACGCAGCCAGGCTGGGAACAGCGTGTCGCTCCGCTCACCACCAGCTTGGCCCAGGCCCTGGATGGGTGCTTGTGTCTCCTCACCTGTCACTTAGTGGCCCGAAGATCATGGATCCTAGGAACAGCCCCACCATGTAGACTGACTGGGAGATGTCGTGCAGCTCCTTCCTGTCACATACCAGGTCAAACTGGAAGGAGGAAACACAGACACTTTTGTTCTCATTGGGCTCCAGATGCTTTCTCATCCCACTTCCAAGGACGTGCATCTCCATGGTACGCACATAACACACAAGACAGAGGCGGGACACTCAGTGGTGCCCCTTTCCCAAGCACTGGGACCTGCAGGACTCCTTCCCAACCCAGGCACCCCCAGGAGATCCTCCTGCTTGAGATGTTTTGCTTAAAGTGGGACGTGGGACAGAAGTCCCAGCACTTTGCCTTCCCTCCCAAAAGAAAAAGGATGAGTATAATGCGGGTTCCCAGGCCAAGCATTTTCTTAAAGGGATGGTCTGCAGCTGCCAGCATCTAGAGGGCATCCATAGTAAGAGTCCCAGAGGCATGATCACGAATAGGCCCCACGGAGAGGTCAGAGAGCACCGGGAGAAGTTTAGCTCTGCTCACTGCAGCATTCCTGGTGCTGCTGAAGCCCTGAGTGACAATCAGACCTGTGGCTTTGCAGGCTCTCCTGTCCTTGTCAGACCCTGTACCTCCACACAGAGGGAAGAGAGGTGACGAACTCACTCTGTGACAACCCTGAGTCTCCACGCTGAGACCCCCAGACAGGCACCCCCCAGCTGCTCACGCTGATGGTTCCCCAGCATGTGTGGGAGCAGAAACTAAGCACCAGGCAGCACAAAGAAAGTCATGCATGGGGACAAGCTGGAAGGTTACCCTCAGTCCACAGAGGGGCAGCTGGAGTAGGGAGACCCAAAAGGTCCCACCAGGAGTGATTAATCTCTCCACTGGCTCTACCTGTGGCCTCAGGGACATCCATATTGAAGCCTGCCTACTTGCAGGCTCTCCAGAACACCCCTGGGGACTAGCTGGTGGAGCCAAGGTCCCCAGAATACCCCTGCTGTAAATCTCAGCCCAGCCCACTTGCACAACGGCTGGCACCGGCTTGAACAGAACTGCAGGAGATGACACCAGCTGTTTGGGTGACCCTTCCCTTCCCTTCCACATCCCCGGGGACCTCAAAAGGCAGTTACAGACCTCGGTCAGCAGGGACGGGGGCTGTGCTGAGGGGTACACCCAACCACTGCTGCACTTCTCTGTGGCGTTCAGGCCGTAGGCCACGATGGAGTCGAGGTCCCAGTCCACTGGTGAGTACATGGAGCACTGCTCGTAGGCCCCCTCCACGTCCCGGGGCAGGGTGAGGTTCAGCTGCTCTTCCTCTGTCAGGTTGGGGCCGACGGCACGGATCCAGCTGGTGTCACAGTGGTGTGGCACGTGTGGGACCATAAAAAGTTGGGAAAACTGGTGGAAAGCCACACTGAGGCAGGGAATCACGGTGAGCAGCACCAGCCGCTTCTGAAACGCCCCAAATTCACCAACCGCTTTCAAAGTTTCCCCGATGGCTGACATTGTGGAGCAGGACAGTGCCGGGACAGGCTTCCCAGAGAGCTAGAATTAATGTTTAAACCCAAGATAAGCTCTGCAGCCCACAGCAGCCACCACAAGCATGTAAAGACAGGGTAGACTTACTGCCTGGTGCTTCACGTGTCCTAAGCGCACCGTGTAATACATTAATCATCTCCGTGCCACCCACAACCTTCCCGTGCTCCTGCTGCTGGCAGGAGCAGAAGGACCCCCCTTTCAGGCAACCTGGGTCACCCCCCCCTCTGCCAAGGCCAAGGTGGCACCGGCAGGGGAACAGGCTCTTCTCCAAAGCAACTGCAAGCATCGTGCTTTGCTGAAGCACTGAGATGGTCCCCAGTGCTTCCACTCGGGCAAGCAAGGGTCAGAGGGACCCAGACAGCCCAACGTGACACAAACCCGGGAAAGGTCCAGGGGGACAAAGGGAGGGATGCTGATGGACAGGCAGGGCTGGAGACAAGGAAGGCAGCCTGTTGTCCCAGGCGATGGGAGACTCCATTTACTTCCATCTTTTGCAGCTTCCCAGTGCAACCACAAGCAAGCCATCCACGGGATGTCCCCCCAGCACACCAGTTCTGGGCCAGCCCACGGGCTGGCGGGGGCTCTGCGCAGGGAAGACTCGGGGAAAGTGTACAGGGATGGGAGAAACCTGACACAGGGCAATGCCACTCAAGGCAGGTTTGGCAAATCTCAGCTCAAATGCCTTCCTGCCTTAAAATGACCTCTGAGAACCCCAAAACAGCTCTGTTCAGCCCATTCCTGATGTAGGGAGGCCTGGGGACCCTTTGGGATGTCCAGAAAAGCCTCCAGAAGTGCCCAAATGCAACTTGGATGCTCCTTGTCCTGCCTACAGATAGAGGGGAAGAGCAGTGTATAAGCATGATGGAAACCAGGCCACAACTGCCCTATTTGGGTTGACCAGGGCTCCCACACGAGTCACAAGTGGAGGTAGCCCAGCTCCCCGGGCAGCCAGAGGAGAGATGCCACCTTTGGGATAAGCCCAGCTCAGCAACTACAAGCACGGAGCACCAGAGATAATCACACAAACTCTGAGCCAGACAGAGGTGCTGGACAACACAAATGGGGTCTGTTCCAGCCAAACGGGAAACAAAAACGTGGACCTGATGAAATGGATCCAGAGGAGGGCCACGAAGAGGATCAGAAGACCTATCCTGTGAAAACAGGCTGAGAGAGTTGGGGTTGTTCGGCCTAGAGATATTATTGCATCCTTCCAGTATGTGAAGGGGACCTACAAGAAAGCTGGAGAGGGACTTTTGGTCAGGGAGTGTAGTGATAGGATAGGGGGTAACAGTTTTAAACTGAAAGAGGGGAAATTTAGATAGATATTGGGAAGAAATTCTTCACTGTGAGGGTGGTGAGACACTGGAACAGGTTGCCCAGAGAAGCTGTGGATGCCCCATCCCTGGAGGGGTTCAAGGCCAGGCTGGATGGGGCTTTGAGCAACCTGCTCTGGTGGGAGGTGTCCCTGCCCAGGGCAGGGGTGGGAACTGCATCATCTTTAAGGTCCCTTCCAACCAACTCATTCTATGATCCATAAAACTCAGATGGAGGATGAAATTGAGGTGCCCCTGCTCACCTTAGGCTCTGCTTCATGAGCAGGAGACAGGGGCAAACCTTCCCACTGGAGACCAGCCCTCAGGGTCTGCTCCTGCTCCATTTCCACACACAACTCCTGTAGAGCACCCCCTACCCCCTTCCCTCACTGCCTCTTCCTGGGGGGTGGTGAATCTCCCACCACCCCAAACAGAAACCTCCCAGGGGCTGCAGACACTGCTCGGACAAACCCCCTTCTCCAAGACGCACCATCCGTCCCAATGACGCCTCAAGCAGACACCAAACACGCAGCAATGGACAATTTGTTCTTTATTGATTAAAAATTAGAGACATGCAGTAAAATACAAAGTCCAAAAAAGGAAGAAAAAAAAAAAAAAAAAAAAGCCTGAATATTTTACATCTTTCATTATAATCTACAAGACACCAAAGTTGTGAAGAGGATCCGTTTTCGTTAACAGAGCATCGTCCTTAAAAGAAGGAACTAACTCAAAATTACCACCTGCTTCCAGGTTCAGATCAGAAATTTGCACAAAAAACCGAATTCTTAATGACACTGGAAAACAATTATGAACAGCATTGGCACTTACTGGAACGACATCAGAGAAGACGGTCGTCTACAACTGTAAAAGCCCAAGGAAATCTTCTGGATCCCTACCCAAAACATCTGGAGATCTACAGAACAAAAACCCACCAGTTTTTCTTCCTTCCTTATCTTCTCTAAGAGCTGAGGAGCCTTGGGTGAACGTGAGCTCAAGCTCTTTAAGTCCTGGCTTCAGGAAGGTGAGGAATAACTTAATAAATAGAGATGTTGCATTGTTCTGTGTGAGCAGTTCGAGTCCCACCTCTCTCAGCACCAGTACAGAACAAGGGGGTCCCCAGGGCATGCAGGCAGGAAGGGAAAAATAATACTGTACCACGACTACACCTTGTCTCCACATCCTTAGGGTTTCGGATACATCCCTAGTGACCACTGGGTGACTGGAAAATTGAGCTGCCAGCCTGCTCTTCCTGAGCCAAGAAGCTCGATGAGGGAAGCCACAGGGAGTGCTTCGTGTCTGACACCAGGAGAAAGAGCCAGAGGTGCCACAAGCACGTGACAAAACCCACTTGGCCAAACCCAACCACCACCAACTCCCTGGTCTCTGGCACACACTTACTGGGCTCTCAAGAACATCTGCTCAGCACCCTGGGGTGCTCCCACTCCCAGACCCTTCCTCCTCTCCCTCCCCTTCATCCTCACTGGCCGTAGGGCTGCAAACAGCCCATGGTGACATGCCCAATACCCACTTAGAGGCTAAAAGCAACAAGGGTGGTACAAGAAGAACATGCACAATTGGGGAAACTTCCCCAGCTGCTCATTGAGAACAACAACATATAAATACAGATTGTTCAGCTGAAGGCTTGGAAATGAAAAAGCAAAACAACAACAATAACAACAACAACAAAAAAAGTCATAATTGAACCCAGTCACTCCGCTTTAACGCTCTGTTTCTGCATTGCTTGTGGCTGGTGGAAACCAAAGGCGCTTCCATCCGTGTGTGAAATTACAGGCTTAGGATTTCGGTGTAGAAAACACTCCAGAGCCAAGAGCAGTTACAAAGGCCAACTGTGAAACAGCAGGAAACAACAACAACAGCAACAAAAATCAACACCATTTATTCTTCACAGATTGCATTACAAGTGTCTCTTACCAAACGCAGAGGATAATTGATATTATTCAGGTAGAAACTCAAATCCAACACCACGTGGAAAGGAAAGCTAAATACGGGTGTGAGGGGGTTTGGGTGACATCCTGATCAAACCTCGAGGCTCGGGCCGAGGAGAAGGCCGACCACCCAAGCCCTTAGTGCAGGAGGGACACAGCCCGGCGCTCGCTCGCCCAGTACTACCGCTCTACTGGCAATTGGTTATTGCTGTAAAACACGACAGGGGTGGTTCCACGGGTACCAGTTTGCAAAGGACACTGGGGAACACGTCACGGGGCGGGGGTGGTGGGTGGGGGGGAAACGGGGGACTCGTGCAGCCGGGCACAACAGACCGGCTTTCGGGAAGAGTCCGAAGCGCGTCTTTTCCCAGCGCAGGGTGACAGGGCTCTCCCCTCTGAGCACGAGAGCTTTGTTGATCTTCTGCAAGCCCAGTTTCCAGAGAGCAATCAATGCCTCATGGCTCTGCTTCAAGAACAGACCACGTCTAAGACGCGGAACGAAAAGACTGTTTTGAGGAAGGACCGCTCTAACGTAAATGAACCCGGTTCAGCCCTCGTGCCAGGCCCGGCACTCATGTGGAGAGAACCAAAAATGGTTTAAAAAAAACAAACCCCAAGAAAATAACAATAATAATAAAATAAAATTAAGGCAGTTTACAAAGGGAAGCTGACTTCTAACACCTCAAAGTCAAGGAACTTCTCAGAACCAGGAACACCAGGGAAGGCAGCTCTCTCCCTCCCACAGGTTAAGACTCGGCTTGCTCTCTCAGGTGCAAGCATCCAAACCAGCAGTTTTAAAAATCACACAGCTGAAGGGAAGCAGATTAATCTCAGCACTCCAGGTGACCCAAACAACATGTACACGGGTGTTTCAGATAGGAGGAGAAGCGGGGAAAGAACAAAACCAAAACAAAAGTAAAACAAAGATCCGTTCAGTATTAAAACTTGTGCAAAAATAGCAAGTGAAAAAAAAACCTCATAATGAAACCACATGTAAGCAAACATATAGGCAAGATCATCAGAGCAGTGGAACCCCCTGCTTCGTACTCAGTAGTATTTTTCTTTAAAGTAAGGCAATAATAAAATGGACATGCAGGCAATGATGTGTTGGGTCTGCATGTTTGAGATGACAGATACAAAAACCATGAGAGTTGTTTACAAAAGGTGTAAACGCCATCGGTACTTTCAGGAAGGTTGGTGATCCTAAGTAAGGAAAAACGTTAAAGCTTCTAGGAATGGGCTGTAGTTCAATTCTTTGGCAGTAGTGGTTTTGTTTTTTTCTTTTTTTTAGGCTAACAGAAGCATTACAAATATGCACATGTGGGTTCTCGGTTGGGAATCATCTCCTGGGACCATTGTTTTAGCTGATGCTGAGCTGTGCAAATCCTATAAGTTTGCCATCGTCGGGAATATCTGAGCCTTCCACACCAGACGCCTGGAACACAAGGAACAGAGAGATCCAAATAGCAACAGGCACGCTCTACCCTCCCCTACGGGCCCTGCGGTGTCTCACAGTGAGGTGTGTCTGGGGAGGGAGCAGTCAGAGCACAGCTTTGCACTGTATTCAGCAGCTCATACCACCCAAAGTTCAAATTCAGGGGTTTGGGTTTTTTTTTGTTATTACTATTTTATTGCCTTGTGCATTTTGGGTTGTTTTGGAGCTAGGAAGGGCTGGGACAGAAGTCTGGCCAACACTTGCTCCAACTGGGGCTACACGCACTGAGTGAAAACTCCTTAGAGAAAGAGTGAAAAAATCATGGCACTTAGTACTTCACTGCCAGTAAACTGGCTCTGCCTTTGCTTGGCCACCATAGCTACCTCTGGAGGATTCACCTACTGGGATTTCTTCCCTCCAATCCTCTGTCTTAGCTTTGGTTCCCTTCTTTTGCCTCCCACTCTTG
>VZTM01041557.1:69755-122458 GCA_013400555.1 Jacana jacana | reverse complement strand
CCCCCCCTTCATTTCCTCCTCAGAGAATAGATTTGGACCCTCCTCACTCTCCTTCTCCAAGAAGGGAGTCCCTGTATTTCTGCCCTTTGTGGGCAAGCATGCATTCCCAGCCCAGAAAATACCCTTTTGATTCGTTTCTTAGTCAGGATAATTAGCTCTGTTTGTATTAGTGCATCATCTCCCACCTCTCTAACCCAGGTGCTGCTCAGAGGACACAAGCAGGGAGCCTGTGTCACCTGCCATTAGGCAATCAGTAAGAATCTTTGGGGAAAAAGGAGGGGATTTAGAGTGCATACATTAGAGGCCTACAGCAGACATCACAGATACCTACATGCATGGCAAGAGACAACCAGTTCAATTAGGGAACAGGAATAAATACCAGTTTGAAAGTGACGGATCTGTTTGCTTGGGGCTCTTCCACAATTTTCTGCAAATTAGCTGCAACTGAAATCACACACACAAAGAAAACGGGCAAATATTAGGACAGGCCAGAGAAAAAGCATCCCAAACTCATTAGGCCTCTCTCTACGACTCAGCAAACTCAGAACAACTTCTTTAAAGGATGAAGAAGTTTAGGTCTCAATTAGACTCAATGTGAAACTGCTGCCATTTGTTCCTATGCTTCTTTTTCAGAGGTAGTTATCTCTTCCTGCATGTGGTGGGATTCATAGTAATAAGCTGCCCAACTGCACCTGGAAATCCAGGTAATTTTGCAACTAGCAGCCCTTCCAGATGTTCTTGAGTAGGAGGAATAGCTTTGCTTGCTGTAGTTATACTACGTAGGTGCTGCTGGCAGGTTGTAAGTCTCACGGGCTGCTCGGGACACATTTATTTAGCCCCCCGTTGCTAAAGGAAGCTGTTTGTACCCCTACAACACGTGCTGCTGCCCCAGTGCATTGTGTGCAATTCACACTTCCCTCCCTTGAAACAAATGAAAAAGCAGCCCAGCTGATTCTGCAGTCCCAGAGCTCTCTGGGACTCAGAGACCCTCAGACCTGTGGGCAGTCCAGGCGTGGCAGCGCTTCAGCAATGCTGGATGTGTCAGACCATGTAGATTTTGGTAACACATCGACTGGCCCTCGTTTTGCATTACCAGGAACATTTGCTTCAGAATGTTTCCCACTAGGTCACACCCCAAACACACCGAGGGTTGCCTGAATGTACTGACACAGACCCATCACCAGCATCAACAGCTTCTGTGTAGAGCTACCAGGGTGAGGAACCAAGGCCACAGCAAACTCTCCCAGTACCCGCTCATCAGGCCATTTTAAAGGAGCAAAAAATTACTGAAATGGTTAAAACAGAAGAAATAATTTGTAATTACCTATTACCAGATCTCTGCCATCGACAAGACCTGCTGAAATGAGCTCTTGAGACACACCATCAGCAGTATCTGTTGGGGAGAAACCCAAGAGCCAGTCACCCCGTAACAGAAATAGTCCAAAAAGTGAAGGCACCATGTAGAAACCTAAAGGAGCTTGGCCAAAGCAAGCAGCAGAAGCATTGCTTACAGGAGGTGGATATTAGGGCACACACCAGGTGCAGTCAGACAGCTCTGAGCTACGCTGTCAAACTCCGAGTTGGAATCATGGAAGGGCTGCCCTTGGTTCGTATCCATGAAGGGTTTCACCAGAAGGGTCTTCTCAAGAGCAGTGCTCCAGGCCTGAGGTGAGGCAAGCCCTCGAGGAAGGCACCCTGGACACACACTCACCCCAGGTTTACACACACACACACAACAACAAGCAAACACAACACTTCCCCTTCCCCACAACCACCTCCACCCCAGCAGCTCACCTCTCCCTGGGGTAAATTCAAATCGAATATCGTTGAGCTCTTTTTTTGAATTCCTGTGGAGAAAAAGAGAATTTTATATATTTGGGTTTTTTTTAATCTATTCTTTATATAGAAGAATATGGGATTGTTTAGTTTGAGGAAGAGGAGGCTGAGGGGAGACCTCATCACTCTCTACAACTGCTTGAAAGGGCACTGTAGGGAGGTTGGTGCTGGTCTCTTCTCACGGGCAATGAGCAATAGAAGGAGAGGGAATGGCTGCAAGCTGCAGCAGGGTAGGGTTAGGCTGGACATGAGGAAAAAGTTTTTCACAGAAAGAGTGGTCAGTCAGTGGTATCAGCTGCCCAGGGAGGTGGTGGAGTCACCATCCCTGACTGTGTTTCAGAGTAGATTAGATGTGGTGTTGTGGGATCTGGTGTAGGGGAGAACTTGTAGAGTAGGGCTGATGGTTGGACTTGATGATCCCAAGGGTCTCTTCCAACCTGAATGATTCTGTGATTCTAAGAGATCACTTCACGGCACTTATCAGTGCCCAAAAGCACTGTCATTGTGTGATCAGCCTGTGACATGACCCCATTGCATCCTTCCCCCTCAAAAGGCAAAATCCACTCATTTGGGTGTGCATCTGGAAGGGGGGCTCCCCTCACAGCCTGTCCCTCACCTGACAGAGCCCCAGTGGGCCAAAGTCCCAGGATAACTGAGTCTGGTATAAGTCCATGTTGTTCCACTGCCTCAGAAACTCGTATCTGGCAGCAGATACATCCTTAGAGCACATCTTTCAGAGGAAGAAAGCACTCACTGACTTCAGATGCACACACATTATACAACTGTCCAGGAATGGCTGGGAGGTGACATGCAGAAGTCCCAAGTCCAATCCCTACCAACAACCAAGATGCCTACAGAGATGGTTCCTTAAACGAGAAACATCAATATGTGCAATGACTGTAGAGTATGTTTACAATCCTCCTTCTGCCTATTTCTAGGGACCGGGACCAGAATCCACACCTTGAACTGGGTGGAAGTTCTTCACTCTCAGAACTGGTTGAAGTTGTGCCCAAATCAAAAGATGGTCCAATAAAAGGATCCCTGATCCCCTTTCAGGGAACCCATCTGATTCCTCCTTCCCACCTTGTTAAGAATTTAGGAATATTTATGCAAATATCAAAACCTCTATCAACCTACAGCTCTTGCCAAGATGGTTTGGGCTAGATGATCTCTAGACAACTTTGATCTCTGCCAACTCCTTGAAGTGGATGATATAAACTGCTTTTCAGGGTCCCAGTTTCGGAAGAGTGGATGATATCCCAAGGTGACAAACCACATATAATCATCACCCTTTTAATTAAAAGGCAAGATGCACTAGAGGAGCCCTCCAGTGTCCCTCTCTACCAAGACTGACTTTGACAGAACAGGTCAGTTTTGTGTCCTTACCTCAACCTTAGTACAAGGCTGATGGGGACTTTCGTATCTTCCTGTACCGGAGCTGCAGCAGGGGCAGGTGGGGCCTGCAATAAGATGACATCATTTTAGAACAGATTAACAGTTCCCTTCTCTGCTTTTAAACCTAGAGATAACCTCAATCAACTATAAATGCAAATAAAAGTTTAACTCTCCATTGGAATTCTGTTGCTACAGTGAAAAAGGGGACTAAGGAAACGGGAGTCTCATGTTTAAACAGTAACCCGGGCGTTCTCTCTGCAGGTGTGTTGAAAATATTAAAAGCCACTCAACTTTGAGAAATGCCTAAAAATAACAAGACTTCAGAAGAACTGCTACATGGAAGAAGGACTGCTTGCTTTGCTTGAAAACTCAAAGTTTTATGGCATTCATGACAGATTCCAGACCTCCTGCGTTTTAACCCCTGCCCCAAACATCTCATTTAAAACCCTGATATACCTAGAAAATAACGTAATTGGCAGATTAGCATACACTCACAGTTCCTTTTTTGCAAAATCAAAGGCTTTAAGAATATCTAGCAGCAATTTTACAGCTGCCTATTTCCACTTCTAAATTTCTGCTGAGTAATTATTAGAAGGTGTAATCAAAGCATTTTATAGTGGCCAGCAGCAGACTTCCAAGCAGGAAAGATCCAGGAGGTGCCCATCTTCACAGCACTCATGATGCTTCCAGTAAAGGGCTCACTGGTATTAAATCTCCACCAAAAAAAAACCCCAAATAAAACCAAGAAGGGTCCATCACTCTTCCTACTGCACAAGTCATTTGTACTGCACACATCGAGGCAGGGATTTTGAATCTGCAGTAACAAGACAGACATAACACTAGGCTGGTAATTTAAGCCTAGAATCAAGGTTTTTTTTCCATCTAAATCACTTGCTTTTTCACAATAGGGAAAAAAAAAAACAAAAACAACAAACTTTTGTTTAAGACTAGTATTTGATTCCATCTGCTGGTGCTCTTGCACCAGCAATGCAGCTCAGGGCTTCCCACCACAATCTCCTTTCTGTTGAAGCTGAAAGCTTCACCAGGTCAGCACAAACAAACCCAGGCTCACAGAGGAACCCAGAGGTCTGCAAAACAGTAACCAAGGGCCTACACGAACCAGAGGAGATCTATAAAAAACAATGCAGTGACACAAAAAAGAGCATATTGTTTAAAAAAAGAGCTATAAAGAACTCATTGACACCAAGGTATGAAGTTCACCCTAGGACAAACCACCAACAAAGAAGCTACTGGGCACTGGTGGCAGGGAGCAAGATACTCTGCTGGTGCAAATCAAACCACTTTCCCTGAGACCAAGGCTGTGATTTCATCTTACAGAACCGAGGGACTTGACCCTCACTGCTCCTGCTGCTGCTCCTGCTTCAACAGCTGCAGAAAATTGAGGGATTAAACACTGGCCCTTCTTCAAGAGATTTGAGGGGGGTTGATTTAAATATTGAAGTTACTTTTAACGCAGCCAGGACTATGTCAGACCCCAAGTCACTATCTTTGTTTAATGACCAACGTGCTGTCTGTAACAGTTCTGTAAAGAGGAACGTGAGCTGACTGCAGGGAAGTGATACAGGTTATCTATGTTCTTTAAAATAAAAATAATTAAACATTTCTAGGAAGGAATATGTCTAAGGGTGATTTTTCTGACCAGAGCTGCCAAGTCTCCTCCCCTGGGGTCTGACAAAGGGTGGCGGCAGCTTGGTCCCCTCCAACAGTGACAGCTTCTCCCCACCTGATATGAGCATTGGTGAAGATCTTTTATAAGAGGTGCCGTTGTTCAGGAGTCTGGCAAAACTCTGCAGTGCTTTACTCCAGCAAATCAAAAAACACCTTTCAAGTGTCTCAGAAATGATCTGGGTTGGTGATCTGTCCCTTCTTAACACAAGTCAGAGGTCTTTCCTGACTTTGCTAGGCCTGGATCCTTCACTTTGGGGTGATGTAGCTAAGAATTAAACTTGTCAAGCTTTTACATTCCCTGTACTTTTCCCTCAAAGATCCATTCTCCCTTCTCTGCTTGAAATGGAAGTGTTTGAAAGCACCCCAAGGTTCAGAGCTTCCCAAAGATGGAGCTTCTCCACAATTTTTGACAGCTACAAGGAGAGTTTTAACCTAGGCCTCCCTTTGCTGAAGTCCAGAGAACTTGCATGTTCTAGTTTCTTCCTCAGACTTTTCTCTCCACTCTTAGCCCATAGATGCCAGCGAGACTGAGACACATAATGAGAGCTTGTTTGTGATGCACCTTAAATACCAGGAAAAAGCAGCTGCCACTAAAATGAGACTCTTTTTTCTTACCTTTAACCTCTCCTCAAGCCAGAGTCTGCTCCCCAAGAGGCATAAAAAGACAATGCTCACCCACAGAATAAGAATGAAAACCTGCCATAACCACATCGATGGTCTCCCTTTTGCAAGTCACCTAGGATTCTGTATAAGCCAAAGCACTAAATTAACTCCAGACAAGCAACTTCCATGGCTGCAAAGCTGAAAGCTGGTAGGAAGGGTTTCTGATCTTACCTGAGCTGCTGCTGGAGCTGCTGCTGGGGCTGCTGGAGGAGCCTGACTAGGTGGAGGTACAGCAGTTTGAGGTTGTGCAGGTACTTGTCCTGCAGCCTGAGGTAGTTGAGTAGGTGCCTGTGCTGGAGCATTGAGTGAAGGACCTGGAGGCTCAGTTGTTGGGAAGAGCTGCAAGAAAAAAGGATTTTTAATGAGAAAAGGAACTCAAGAATTCTGATTCAAACACCAGCTTTCCAAAAAGCACCTGTTTGCTGTATAAATCGCTTAGGGCAGCTCAATGCCAAGGACATTCCCAGGCCTCCAGGACACTAACACTGATCCCAAGTTGGTGTTCAAGGGGTTCAGTATTCCCTTATGCCCAGGGACCCCTTCTGCCCTAAGATTTGCATGTTTTACTCACCAGTAAATAGCAATAAGAAACAAAGATAGCAAAATGATTGTGGATATTGGACAAAAATAGCAGTCTGCAGCTAGCAAGGCTGGATGCACAGCATTCATATCCCAGCTTGGAGAAGAGCACTCTCTCCTTTACTTCCCCCCTTTCTCAGAACCTGAGTCCTGTGTATATTTTCAGGCAGCCACGCAGGTACAGCAGAGCAACTCTGCTTTGACTTCAGTTCCTTTCAGGGAACTCAGTCCAGCAAAGCATTATGGTAACTGTCAGCAATTTATCCCGTCATAAAACAAGGTCAGGGTGAGAGCAATGTGGATATTCAACTGTAAAGCAAAAAAATCAGAGCTTAAGTTCTCCAAAATACACCTGACAAGTCTGTTTAGGATCAGACTTACTAAAGTTGGCCCCTTGTAAAAACAAAATAAATAAAATCATACGCAATTCATTTGAGACTGGGGGAAAAAGAGCTCAGTGGAAGTTTAACCTTTTTTACCTCTTGTTTATTCAGAACAGAGAAACTGAGTTTGGCACGATGGTCAAAGAATTGCAAGGCTGATGGCACTCCTGCAGTGTGCCCTCCAGCTTACTGCACTAAGCTGTAGGAAAAATGCATCACCTGGGCAGCAGACCTCCAAATACATTAAGGGATGTATCACTATCAGGAAATTCATCCTGAAGGGATTCTGGTTTTCAGCTTTCTCTTTGAATTTGGAGTTTATGTCAAATTACTGCACCAGAACTGCAGTCTGTCTTAAGATCTCCCTTTATAAGCAATCCTTAGAAACAGATAGAGGAAGAACAGGACGTCCTGACCCAAGAATAATTCCTAGGAAACAGTTCTGTTTATCTTTCTGCACAGGTAGGGAAAAGAGTGACAGAGCAGTCGGTAGAAAATAAACAGTCCCTATCACTGAGAGATAAGATACACTAATATTCCCAATGTAAGAAACCCAGGACAGAACTGAAGGCAGATTATAAATATCAAGGGAAGCTTTGTTCGCTATGGAATACCACTACAGGTTCATTTCACAGTTCCCAGCAGGGGTTCCAAACCAGTGGAACTAGATGATGCAAACCAGACTCTTTGGAGTCGTGTGTTGTTCCTTTCTTTTTTTAAAGAGGAAATCAGAACACTGTTGTTTGTTTAGATTATTCTTGTGACCAATCCATTACCTTGTCCCATAGCAAGTAGAGTTGAAACCAAACTTACCCCAGGAAGGCCTCTTGGCATTATACAGCCAATGATTTCTTTTATAGGGATGTTTTCAAGTGGAGACACCAGCTAGATACTGGCTTCCACTTCAACACAATACTGTTTTCAAAAGCTAATAAAAAGAGGTCGCTTGAAACAGCAGCAGTAACTGGGAGCCATCACTGCAGGAAGCCATTTGCAACTGTAACTCACCTCCGAATTCTGTAAAGGTTCTTTCACTCTGGGAGACTGAAAAACAGAGACAAAGCTGTTATTGCCCAAACAGAAGTGAACCTTTTTGACTAGAAGGACACTATACTGAACACATGAAATGTATTTAATTGCTTTCAAGTTAGATACACGTGCTATGAAGCCTAATAAAAGGGATGTCACATGATTTGTTGGCGACCTAGTCCCGTCACACCACCCAGAAACACCCAGTGATGTTTCACCACCTGCAGGTGCTATATGCACAGCAGCATACAACACCCTAAGCTGCTGGCATCCTTAACCCATAGCAAAATCCACACTGCTCAGATTGGCTCTAATTAACCTGTGCACCAAGAGGGCAAACCCCATTTTAAACTACCCCAGTCGGAAAAAAAAGGTAAAAGCACACAAACCTGCCTTGTGTAATTCCGCTAGGAAACAAAGTCCCTCTGCATACTCAAGGGATGAGTTTGCAAAGCGACTTGCTTAAACCTGGGAGGGGAGAGGGGGCTAAAAACCAGCCTTGCTGGTGCTGCTTTAGAGAAAGAAACCTCTGGCCTGCTCTCCTCACCCTTGGGCTCTGCATCAAGCCCAGCAGAACTCTGACAGCTGTACACGGGTTCAGCAGCGAAAGGAAGAGCTCAGGGGAACGCAGGGGAAAGCGCCGTCAAAGCAATGCCACCAGTCTGTGCTTATCAGCAAACCAAAGATAACGGGGATTTAGCAGGAAGGGATTGCCAAGTACTCCTGGAAATCCCTGCAATTGAGAGCCTGCAAGCACGGGTCCCATCACCATGTGGAGACAGACAGGTGGGACGGCTTGGTCCACGCTGGGATTAATGAAATAGACATTTCCTGCTCCCCACAATGGTCTAAAAGACCACTGCAATTAGGACAGTACAAGTGTGACAGAGGAACTAAGCCTCCTCATACCACTAACTTGAGGGAGTTCACACACTAAACAACACTACTACCTTAACAAACGCAGATCAGAGCAATTTCTAACACATGACCATCTCATGAGAAGATTAAGTCTTATTCCCAGAACAGCAAGTGGCAAAAAGCCCTCTAGACAGGAGGAGAAGTAACAGTTCCTTCAACAGGGACTATGTGCAGACAGTGTCAGGAAAAAAAGCCAAAAACCAAGAGAGGCAGCTGGAAAGGGAAAGCCCCAAATCCATCTCAAAATGTTGAGATAACAATATGTTGTCAATAACCTGACAGCTACCAGGCAAGATAAAACATGGCACCGCTCCCAGTGACCAACAGCTCTGCTCCAGATCTGCAGCGCTGTTCTTTCGGGCACAAAGCTCACATCCAAGAGTACCTGGATGCCTCAAGGAGTAATTCCAAAGGAGCTGGTCTCCACTGGAAGTTACTGGAAGACCTGAAAGATCCCAGCATGCTCGGTGCTGTACAGGCAGGCGTGGAAATGCTGGCCCTACCCCACAGCTAACAACTAACCCAGCGACATGGCAAACAACAGTAAACTAAGGACAAACATGGACAGAAAGGAAATAGGACAAACATTGGAAGATGTTTATCTAATCAAGGCAGAAACTTTGAGGATGTGCTGAAATATATTAGTTCTAACTGAGTTTTGCTTGTGTCATCAGAGCTGATCTGAGTAGCCAGGGAAGTGTGACCACGCAGGGTGCCACTGCACAGATTTACTGGGGAACACAAGGTGAATGATTTAAGAGCCCAAACAGCACAATTGCTGCCACTTGAATTCAAGGTTTTAAATGCCAAGAGCAAAGACTTTCACTAAGTTCTTATATCCAAAAGGTACCATTGAGGCAGCAAGTCAGCTCATTCAATGAACAGGGCAGGTTTTAAGAAATATTTGTTGGCTTTCAGGTGCAGACCTAGCCAGAAACTTGTAAAATACACATCAGTGTGTGTTAAATTCAGCTGATTTTCTTCTGTAAAGTGGAGACAAGCAACAAAATACAAAACAGCTTACATTTATGTAGAAGCTTTTCTGCAGAGTAACACTGAAGTATTTCAGAAAATTAAGTCAATCTGCAAGCCATCCTTTGACTCTAAGACTGACAGCAATAAATTACAGGTACAACCAGAAACATGGAATGGTTTGGGTTGGAAAGTACCTTTAAAGCTCCTTCTAGTCCAACCCTTCTGCCACGGGCAGGAACAAAAGGCGACACCCAGTTGGTCTGTTACTGTATTTTACAACTTACTTAGAATTGCAGAGGGATTACAGGCAGGTGAAATTTACACCCTGTGTTTGAAACGCAGCCAAAACACAGGATTAACACTAGCCCTCAACAACAACACTGTGGCCAAGGCTGGCAGCTTCAACACAAGTCCTAAGATCACTGGAAAAGGGATCAAATTCAAGAGGTACACAAACATTCCCATCTTTCCATCCTTGAGAGTGACTCAAAAGCTGAGCACAGGAAAGACACCCAGGGCAGGATTCAAGCACCCAAGGCTGAATTGTGGTGAGTTGTGTGGTGCCACAGTGCCCTTCCTGACCTCCAAAAAGGTACAGGTTTCCCAAAGTTCTGCGTTATGTCTACACAGGGTGTCTTCAAAATGAGAATACACCTCTAAATTTAAGTAACTGAATCGAGATCTACAGCTCCATTACCCACCCTAAGGGTTTCTTGAACAGGAAACATAAAAGACCTAAAAGCTGAGCACAGCCCAAATTAGAAAGATCAGAACAGAGAGCAGGATAAGGAAATGTGCCAAAGCTCCAAGGAAAAAAGAAACTGGCTTGAAATGGAGTCTGTAAACATGTGTCAATCTGCTCTTTTCTGCCTAAGAGGAATACAAAAAGTAAACACTTCAGAACACAGTGAACAGTGCTAAGTCACAGTATCCTGAGCTCAGGGACACGACAGAACAAGTTCTCTAAGCAATCTCTGAAATAGGGTTAGGGTCAATACTGCCTTCTAAAACGCGATCATATTTTAACCTAAAAGAGGAATTTAGAAGATCTCAGCTTATAGAAGGTCAAGAATTTCAGCGGTATCCACCCAGTACCAAGAGATCCTCCTTGACTATGTAACATGGAGCCAGATACAGCAAGGTCTTTAAAAAGACACAATAATTGTTAGCACAAAGGATGAAATTACTGTATCAATAGCAGCCTATGACAAACCCAGGCATTTCAAAGGATGCCAAAAAGATGCAAAATCTTGCATTTAATATTTAATGTCTATACAGAACACCAGTAGAAGAAAAAACAATGGAAGAGAAATGAGAGAAGTTGAAGTTGTAAAGTGATAAATGCTTCCAACCAATAGTGGCTTTTTTCCCCCCTTTCCTATTTGAAAAGCTTCCTCTAGAAATCCTTCACTATCTCATTAATTCAATCACAGAATGATTAAAACACACAGTCTACTTCAAGCTACCTGCTGTAGTGAAAAGGGAACAGGCAAGCCTTTACAGTCAAAATCCATGCTGCTGACTGCTGGAAGGAAGCCAATCTGCAAATGTATTGTAATCTTTTAGTTAATCACTATTCATTAGCTCTCTGTTTCTCTGGGTTAGCCTGGCTTTGGGGTCTTTTTTGTGTATATGCTGGGAGAAAAGGAGAAGGAATTGTTTTTTGGAAGATTTTTAAGTGCTAGTCCAATCACTCCTGGTGATTTCAGGGACATCATAACGTTTTTTAGTAGCAGTAATAAATTTCAGTGCAACTGAGGAGACAGAACCAGGTCCCATGTGTTTCAGACATCAGCCATAAGTATAGGCCCTATTGATTTCAGATCCATCCTGGAGAGGGCAGCAGGACAAAACCTCTCCTGACACTCCCAGCAGGAAGCATCTCAAACAGTCAGCACCCTTAAAACAAAGAGAATATCCTGACTCGGGCTGAGCTGGGAGCAAATTGTTTGAATTCGTGTTCCCAATTATTCTCAGCATCCCTGAATGAGACCAGCTGTGCCCCAGAAGGATGACAGAAAAGAGATCAATACAATTTCTTCAGTCTTCAATCTGTTTTCCCTGGTTCAGCTACAAACTCGAGGGGAGAGACTGTAATTTCATGGGTATCATACTTAAAACAAGGCCACGTGCTTCCCAGGGATATTTAGACCCACCACGGTCAGAAAACAAAAGCAGAGAGAAAACCAGCTAACAAAGATTGAGGACCCACCCTGAGCTGTGAAATTGCTGCTCTGCCTTCCTCACTTTCTTCATCTAGTTCATCATCACTCCATTCCCAGCCACCATCTTCAGTCTTATGAAGACGTCCGCTGGAACCCGGGACTCTCCGGACCTGCTCAGCACAAAGACAGAACCCAAGCGTCAAGCAGACAGTTTCTACAGTTGATCTTTTTTAGGAGAAATGGCCCAAGAACACCTTCAGGTTGCACCATCTGCCTGGGTGCTGGAGTATTTTATTGAAATGTCTCGCTCTGTATCTAGAAAATGCCACACTGCAATGATTCTCAATAAAAATGTGAACACAAGCATAAAAAAAAAACCCCAAACCCAACAACCCAGGATGACTGGAACAGCAAGAGCAGAGGTTTTCAGTACCTTTTTGGATCGTTCAGTGATTGTTGGTGCTCTCTGCAACATCTTCTCTTGCAAAAATTCTTTATTCTGCAAAAGACAAAACACCAAACATTTGCATTGCCGAAAATATCCTTTGATCCCTGTAGTGCCTCAATAAAGAAACTGTGAAATTATTCCTAGCAGAAGGTGTTCCCTGTGTTTTATCCCCATTCCCCCAAAGATATGAACCACTTTCTTCCTTTGGACCACAGGATGTGATGCTTCATCCTAAATACCTTTTAAGTGAGCAGTGGCACTCTCCCTACGCCAAGCGATGGGTAATTAACAATCGAGGAGTTGTACCCTATTCTGTCTGATTTACTGGGAAATAGGCTTCTACTTATCATATCCCAGCTTCTGGCACCCCGCGGAGACTCTTGGCACTCTTCCACTTGCAGATACTACACCACCTGGATCGAGTTATTTCGCTTTATCTTGCTCCTAAATTTATGCCCGTCCAACTGTCAAAGGCAAACCTCAGATGTCAGGCCAGGCTGCAGGAGCCTCTCTCCGCTGGAATAACAAGACTGAGGAACTGGGGGAGCAGGATTTGGTAGGTGAAAAACAAATTGTAGAGCTCTGGTGAGACCCCATCTGGAGTCTCATTGTGTCCAGCTTTGGTGTCCTCAGCATGTGAAGGACATGGACCTGTTGGCACGGGTCCAGAGGAGGCCACCAAGATGATCAGAGGTCTGGAGCACCTCTCGTGTGAGGACAGGCTGAGAGAGTAGGGGTTGTTCAGCCTGGAGAAGGCTCCAGGAAGCCCTTAGATCCCTTCCAGTCCCTAAAGGGAGTACAGGAAAGCTGGGGAGGGTTTGTTTATCAGGGAGTAGAGCAATAGGATGAGAGGTAATGGTTTTAAACTGGAAGAGGGGAAATTTAGATTAGGTATTAGGAAGAAATTCTTTCCTGTGAGGGTGGTGAGGCACTGGAAGAGGTTGCCCAGGGAAGCTGTGGCTGCCCCATCCCTGGAGGTGTTCAAGGCCAGGCTGTGTGGGACTTTGAGCAGCCTGGTGTGGTGGGAGGTGTCCCTACCCAGGGCAGGGGGTTGGAACTGGATGGTCTTTAAGGTCCCTTCCAACTCTGACCATTCTATGATTATGTTTAGAGAAGAATTAGATGCAGTAACCACAGCAGACAAGATACTGGGGAGCTACTGTGATGCTTCACCTCGCTGCATTAAATCTCCCTTTCAGCAACCTACTCTGGACTTGCTGAAGCTCCTGTGGACACCTGAACATATAATTTTCCAGCCACTTGACTGTGAGGCCAAAGTGCTGGCCACAGGGGCAGCGGGTCAGGCAGGCAGCCTGGCGTTAGCACTGAGATCCGCCCGGGTATTCCACACCACACGCGTGAGGTCAGACAGCCGTGCTGCCTCTGCCCAAAAAGGTGCCCCCAAAACTCCCCCCTGATGGATGCTTGCACGCAGGATGAAGAGCCTCAAGACACAGGCTGTCACTGTCCGATAAGCAGCTCTCAGCATCATCAACACATACTTTTATATAACACAGACTGTATCGAAACAGATGGTTCAGTGCAGACCTATAGACATTGGACTCTTCCCTCCTCACGTTACAGCTGCTGGTTTGGCAGTGGGTGCTGGATGACAGTAAGTTAACACTGAGTGTTAACTGGAACCCATTTTCACTTCAAGGTGCCGGTTTAAGCGGTGCCTCATTTACAATAACGTTAATTTTCTACCACCACACACACTAATACGTTACTCTGCAGCAGCTTAAGGAAAGCACTATGAAGTATGAAACGAGCCAGAACTGGAGTAACCAAGCAGAGAAAGGTCAGCAATGTGTAAGCCATCTTGTCACTTTGGACACCAAGCGTGGAGACACAAGACTACTGTTGCCTAAAATCTCATCTTGGACAATGAAAACCCAGTTAAAACTCCCACGAGCCCAGACATCAACTGGACCTGACCTAAAGCAAACCCCTGCATTTCATAAAGTGGATCCCCCCCCTTGATTTGCACTCATTAGATCTGTCAGCTTCAATAGGACATCCAGCTCCTGTACGGATACCCACATGTGGCCACTTCCTATTAAGCATCTTAATTTGGGAGCTGAAAACCACTTTGATTAATTGGTGATGCTGCTGTGCTACCCCAGGTACCGGAGAGCTTCTTGACAGTTTAAGCTGTGTTTTGTCATGTATTTTGATCACAAAGATGCCAGAGAAAAAAAATAAGCGAAGAGATAAAACTTCTCATTCCCACAGAACACAAATTCTCCCTTGTTTTACTTCTGTCTCCCTCAATAAGACCTTGCACTGCATACACACTAATCTCCAGGCAGTAATTACATAAATGCTCACTGGCACTGCACTTCAAGGCTAGAAATGGGAAATTCCTACTGTTTTTATCACAGGATCTTAATTTTCCATAAGGCAACACGAGGTGAAATAGTTTTAGGTAGCCCTCTGCACAGTGGGCCTCGTTCACCGCTCTGCATTCAGGCTGATTAGAGAGTTTACTAAAATCTAAGTTACATTTACTGCCAGAGAAACCTTTGGGGTTGGACATGCAGCCAGAATGGCACCGTCACAAGAGAAGAAAAAAAAAACCAAAAAGAAAACCCAAAAGCCACTGAAAGGCATTTAAATGCTCCAGAATTTCTAGGTAACTTCTCTTAATAGCAGCACAGGCAGGAAGGCAGAGAAGAGGGGCTTCATTCTTCGCTCACAATCCCCCATTCACCTCGCTCAGCCACGCTGGCCCTAAAGGGAAAGGGCTCACACTCCTGGCAACGAAGCTGTCACCGCTCCTCTCGTTCCTGTGACAAGTCCTCCCCGCAGCCCCCGCACACACCAGCCCAGGAAGCGTTTGCTTACCTTTGCTTTCGTGAAAAATTTGTGCCTTAAGAGTTCTGCTGCTGTCGGTCTGTCAATAAAAGCAGATGGAGAAAAGACAGTTATAAGCGCTCCCTTTCAACCCAGCGCTCGTCCAGGTTGTTGTAGCTTCTTGTAACGCGGCATCTCAAAACAGTATCAGCTTCTGCACAATTCCCCTAAAAATCAATGTATTCTGAATGTGTTCCACCAGCAGCCCTTTAAACACTCAGTGTATTCTGCTCGAAGCCTATTCTGTTCCAAAAGCTGAGAATAAGTTTGGGGTGGGAGGGGAAAGAAGTTGCTCCCATTTTGATGCTGAACTTGAGTCTCTCAGAACCAGTCTGACAGGATCACAGAAACAATTTGCTCCAAATTGAAAGGCAGGATCATGACCTCAGCTCAACACGAGGCAGCAGTGCACACTGGCAGCCCAGAAAGCCAACTGCACCCTGGGCTGCATCAAAAGGAGCGTGGCCAGCAAGTCACAGGAGGTGATTCTACCCCTCTACTCGCTCTCATGAGACCCCACTTGGAGTACTGTGTCCAGCTCTGAAGCCCTCAACACAGGAGGGACATGGAACTATTGGAACGGGTCCAGCAGAGGGCCACAAAGATCATCAGAGGGATGAAGCACCTCTTGTGTGAAGACAGGCTGAGAGAGTTGTTCAGCATGGAGAAGAGAAGGCTCCAGGGAGACCTTAGAGCAGCCTTCCAGTACCTGAAGGGAGCTTACAGGAGAGCTGGAAAGGGACTCTGTCAGGGAGTATAGTGGCAGGACAAAGGGTAACAGCTCTAAATTGGAAGAGGGGAGATTTAGAGTAACTACCAGAAAGACATTCTTTCCTGCGAGGGTGTTGAGACACTGGCCCAGGTTGCCCAGAGAAGCTGTGGCTGCCCCATCCCTGGAGGTGTTCAAGGCCAGGCTGGATGGGGCTTTGAGCAACCTGCTCTGGTGGGAGGTGTCCCTGCCCATGGCAGGGTGGTTGGAACTTGATGATCTTTAAGGTTCCTTCCAACTCTAACCATTCTGTGATTCTATGACCTGCAACAGGAGTCCAGGACTCACCACGTGCAAGTAACGGGTATTTCACAGATACCTGATTATTTGTGTGTAATTAGTTCTACTAAACACAGGCAAGACAACCTTTGTCTCATAGAAAAAGAACAAGTACAAATGATTTTCCCATTTACATTAGACTTTAGGATAACCACTAGAAAGTAAAAGACATCCCTTGGTGCGTTTAGAAGGAGCTTTCTAAAGACTCAGGCCTACACGAGCAGTCCCAGCTTCGAGCATTTCCCTCGCTGCAAACTGTGCTTAAACAGTAACAGTTTAATTAGTGACTCGCAAAGGCCATTCAAGCTCAGGGTTTAGTTCAGCTCAGGGTTTAGTTCAGCTCAGGGTTTAGTTCAGCTCAGACTACTCTACCAAAAAAAAAAATCATCCACCTTACAGGAAGGGAGCCCCCAAAATAATTTAAAAAGCAATTAAATTTGCCTCTTTGAGAAGCCACATCATATGCAGAATTATATCTATTTCTGCAAGTTGCTTATTATGGGCTGGCCTCCTGCTTCCATTGTCGTGACGATGCCAGTAGCTATTTGACAGTGGTGCTCGAGAAGAGAGAAGGGGCAAGGCCATGACTCAGAGTGATTATGTTTCATTCTGAGCAGCACACATTCTAACCTGCAGGGGTAGGATATGCTTTAGAAAGGAGAAAAAACCATCATGATAGGGGGAAAAAAAAACAAAACCAAACCCAAAACAACCTTACTATCAGCATTTATCAAGCACTTCACTGGATTCATTAAGGATTTCAAGTGTAAAGCTCATTAGAAGAGAGAGATCCCATCTCACAATGCGTGAGAAGCCTTTGTTCCTGCTGGGAACTGAAAAATGTCTTCATTATTATTATTTTATGAAGGGACTTTTCCTCTTCCAGGACTAGTTTTCCTACTGAGGGGAAAAAAGAAAACTAAGAGGTATGAAACCAGTCTGTGGGAATGCTTGTTTCTTTAGCTTTGCATTTTAAGGAATATTCTTTTCAGTGTAGGATGAACACTCCTTTATCTGAGCTCTCCTATGGGACAGGCTGGGGGTTTTTAAACACCACCCTGGGAACCACAACACACGCAGCACCCCCTCGGTGGTACTACCAACATCACCGAGTAGTCACACTACTGGTAACAAGTGCCATCAGGTCACTTAAGCAACTGGTATTGATAAAAGCATGTGGGTAAAATTTGCCAGTGTTTTTCCTCATCTTCCTCCCCCAAACCAAATATGACTCCTACCTAAGCAAGCCAAAACTACACCAAAAGCCTCCTTTTGCACTGGCAAAGTTTGACAAGTTTATTTATGAAGCTTCGCAGGCAAACACATATTGCCCAATGTGTAACTCCTGGTGTGTAAACACAGAGCAGCTTTGACTGGGAGCAAACCATGACCTGCAGTCACCTGCTGGAGGTGGCAAGGGGGGAAGAACGGCAGGACACAGGCAGTGGACTGGGATGAACTCTCATTAACCCAAATGGGAGATGTGTGTGCCCTGGCCAGGCACAACGCCAGACATTTATCCTTAAAAATAAGGAGAGCCCACACAGCAAGATTGTTGTGTTCTTTGTGACTGGAAGGCTGGAAGGGCAGAGAGGGAATGAAAAGGAAAAAAAAAAGAACAAAAAAGGAATATAGCGAGTTTTGTGGGTTTGGTTTAGGTTGGGTTGGTTGGTTGTTCTTCTCATTTATTTGGGGGTTACTTGTTCTTACCTTTTCTCAGGGTCTTTTTGTAGGCACGAGGAAATCATCTTCCTGAATGACTTCCCATACTTCTTCAGCATCTCCTTATCCTGCACACCGGTTTCCAAAGACGGAGGATCGTTCTGTAGCGTCAGCATTAAAACCTGAAAGAATTGTGTCTATTGGCAATGAGATTCTTCTTGGCCTTTGTCAGAGGCAGATCTCAGGAATGCTGTATTTTAGATAAGCATTTTTAGATAAGTATTTTCATCAGGCATCTAAGTCAAGGACTGTTCAATTCCAACAGCTCTCTGAGGGTAGCCTGAACTCAGAATGAAGTTCCTTACAATTTAGACTGTCTCCTGGCGTTCACCAGCCAGCAAACACTCACCTACCTTTTCCTCAAGGCAATTACAGGGTCTCTCCTCTTCCATCTGCTTCCCAGATTCACTAACTTTGGAGATAGACTTATTTTCAAAAACCTTTACACCTCTGCAAATTCTGTCAGCTGAGAGGTTCAAGACTCGTACAACAGGATCTAGAGTTACCTGCACCTCCTTCCCTTGGCAAACCAGACTAATTCACACCCAACAATTTATGCTACCATTTTCCATCACATCTCCAAGCCCAGGGTGCAGTCCATGGGCCAAACACAAAGCTGGGGTGTGCTTTCAGCTCTCTTCGGTGTGATTAAGGGTGCAAGCATAGCAGAAATTCTACCAGCCTTCCTCACTTGAGATGAGCAGTTGTGTGTGGCAATCGCTTCAAAGGCTGTTTAGTTCTCCCTGCAGGTATTTCTGAGCTTGGAATCAAGTTCATGTAACAGCAGAAGGGTAAGATACAGAAATACAAAGGTTCATTCCATCAATACAACAGCAGGTGAAGACATTTCTCAAACGAGTGCCCATAAAGGCAAACCGATTATTTCCTTCACATCACTCAGAAATTCTGAAGGAAAGGAAGAAAATTACTCATTTCCATTTTCACTTGTCACCTACATACAGATGAATACCTATTTTTAGAAAAGGAAGCTGCACACAGCACATTTAAATAGCTTTCAACAGCTACATTGCTTAGGGCAGCAAGAGCCCATCAATCTCCTTGAAATTACACAGTCCATGACAGAATTCCCTGCTTTTTTCCCCCCTTTCCTTAAAGGGTCGCTTCATGCACGGGTATTTTGCTGTGTAACAAAACTGATCTGCAGTGAAATACAGTTCCATTCAATAAATAAACCACAGAAGTCCTCTTGCAGGTTGCACAACTTGGAACCCAGAGGTAATGGAATTGGAGACTCACAATTTTTATCTACTGATGAGAACACACGAGACTGAATGGACAATCTTTGCATCCAGAGCTGCAACTCCTGCATCCAAGCCACAGTAAACCCAAGTACAGCTTGCAGACGGTACGGCAAAACGCTACCAGTAATCACAGCGTAGAAGGAAGTATCAGTGAAACCAGCAACAGCTACACCACAGAATCATAGAATTGTCTAGGTTGGAGGGCACCTTTAAGATCATCTAGTCCAACCACCAACCTCACTCTAATAAAATGCCACCACTAAACCACGTCACCAAGCTCTACGTCAACCTGTCTTTTAAATACCTGCAGGGATGGTGCCTCAACCACTTCCCTGGGCAGCCCGTTCCAAGGCTTAATAACCTTTTCAGTGTAGAAGTTCTTCCTAATATCCAATCTGAACCTCCCCTGGCACAATCTGAGGTCACCTCCTCTTGTCCAATCGCCCGTGACCTGGGAGAAGAGACCGACCCCCACCTCTCTACAACCTCCTTCAGCAACACATTGCCCTGAACTCCTTGCTGCTCACGAGACAGAATCGCTCATATGGTACTTCTAAACCACTCAGGTACTCAACACTCTCTGCACAGAGATGACAAATCTTGAGTTAAACCAGTGCAAAGTCCTGGCATGTAAAGTGATACGTGGATGTGTCTGCTCTAATGAGTTAGATGCTGGATTCCTAACTTCTATTGCAATTGTTGGGTGGAAGAGGATGCACCCAGGTCCTAAGGAGGTAACACCCAACTTGGGTAGCACTCCAGCAGTTAAAAGACTCAAGAAAGGAAAGGTTGCCCCATAGCTTGCCTAAAATTGAAGGGCTTGTCTCCCATAGGCCTAATATATCCAAGGTAACTGGTCTAACCATAAGCTATGGCGTTCCCAAAAGGACTCTCCACCCCGTCCTGTGTGATCCGAGGGAACGTGCATCCCAGAAGTAGAAGCAAAGTGGCCTTCAAGAGTGTTGGACAAAGGGGTTCAAAGTTTCACGACTGAGACAGGGTCCCATCAGATCTCACAACGGGGCTACTCGAAGCTCACTAGAAGGACAGGATGCTTCAGACCTCAACTGATAGGGTCAACTCTGTTAAATTTAAGATGTAGATGCCCTGAAAAAGCACCGAGTTGGAAGTAGCTCCCGGTTCAAGAACCAGGAAACAGGGGAAGTTAGTCAAACTATATGGCTAACTAAAGTTCAAGATATTTAAAAAACAATTTTGATGTGTCAGTGTTTAAACAAGGCCATTTCCCCCACCTCAGCTTCAATAAAATATTAATGTCATGGACACTACACCATATCAAACTTGCCACCAGTACTTGCCACTGGTTTGGTGATTGACAGGACTGTGTTGGCATTAAACAAAAGACAGCATTCTTTGGAGAACTGGTAATGGGATTTCTGAGAGGTATCAAGAAGGATTATCAGCACAGGCGAAGGAATGGTTCACCATCACAGTGTCACTGGATGCCAGATAACCTGTTCTGAACCATTATTTTTAGCTCTAAAAACATCTGCTGCCTCCAGAGGCTCCAGGTTTAAAACACACAGCACCAGCTTTGCTCAAGAACGGTGACCCTGCCGAGACTCGGGATCTAAATAATCAATTTCAGACAATGCTGATTAAGTGACACATTTTTAAAAGGTGACTTCAGATAAATGCAAGAACATCGTGATCCACAAGTGCAAGTTGAGAGGACAAACTCCTCAACAAAGCACACTGGCCGAACTCTTAGAAGACCAGTTTGTTCCGTGGGTGTTTCCATCTTGCACAAGTACCTGGGGACCTGCTCACCTTCATCGGTGGGTATTTATGGTACGGAGCTGCCCCTGTAGCCAGTTCAATAGCAGTGATCCCAAAGCTCCAGATGTCTGCCTTGAAGTCATATCCTCTCACCTGAAAGATATTAGAAGATGTTAGCACGTGCCTCTTGCTATTCTGCACTGCAATCCCTTTCTTTAGCCTATAACACATCCCTTTGCCCTTTCCTTCCTTTCCTCTTGCAAAGACCAGCACTACAGTGTTAAACTGGCAGGAAACTTTCTCCTGTCACCCCAACTCCTGACACCTTTGCGAAGGTGTTTTAGAAGACACAGACCCATGAAAATTATGGCTGCGGACTGTGCAATTAGAACCGCTCTGCCATGTGTAGAGCATAAAGGGGCAGCGGTTAACCCGGCCTCCAACTTCTACACAAAGACACAGAGAGTCATTAAGCAGCACAATGAAACTCTCAGAGTTAATAGATGGGCTGTTACCCCCTTGGGACACACGCCTCACTAGGCTTTCACTCAACCGCTTAATCAATCTGACTGCAAACGAGCTCGATCCCAACTTCTCGTTCCTGTTTGTGGACTAATATTTCCCTCCACTAATTAACAGTAGCTTCTGAGCTTGACATTAAACACAGGCTCCTTCAGGAAAATTTATAGCATTTACTTCCCCTCGTGCACAGGAAAAAATATTTCATCTGCCAAAGCGGTTCCTTCCTCATTGTCATTAGGTAATATTTTGGCACTCGCTTTCTCCGCTGCAGGGAAGAGACACCGTGTACTAACTTCAAGAGCAGCTACAAACAAACAAAAAAAAATAATCCAAGAGTCTTGGCTGTGCAGAAGGGTTTGTATTTCTTCTTGCTAGACTATGGAAAAAGGAAGGTTGAATCAGAGCAAAGCTAATAGGGGTATTGTGTTCAGCAAACCTTAACAAGCCTCAGAAAGACACTCATTGTGATGAGGCAAAAGAACGTCCCCCAAACCACCTCTGAGAGGATCCTGAACTTTGGCAAACAAACAAACAAAGGCCCTTGCAGTATTTTTCTAATAAAACTACACACAGTTGAACCCAAATCTATTGTAGCAACAGGAGTTTGTATTTTGTACAACTTTTTTCAACCACGTAGGCATCATGTTAATGAGCCGTAAAGGCCCGAAAGGTTTCTTGAAGCGTCTCAGTTGATGGATGCTGTGATTACCAACAGACTTCAAGTCATTTAACTAAACAAGCAGAGAGATCCAGTATGATTTAAAAGAACAGAGGGCAGGAAGAAATATGCTGTAAGGGTTGGGTTTGTTTTTATTCCCCCTCACGGTATTTTTAGGTTTTGAGAATAACTTGGGGACCTTTTTTAGCTTTCCCTTTCAGCTAGTCTCGCAGCACATCTAAGCACTGTACGACTCCTTACCCCCCACCAGGATTTTAACCAGTTAGCACTTGGGGTTTTTTTTTAATTATACCATATAATCCTGCTTGCAGATGAAAGCTATGAAGTTCAAAACCATCTAGAGCAGTTCATCTTGACATCTGTCCAATACTTATTAGTCATCACCCTGCAGTTAGAGTTTATATCAACAACATTTCTTTTTCTCATCAACTTTTCTTCTCTTTTTTTTTTTTGTCCCCTTTGCTATAAATCTGTCAAGTCAACAGGCATTAAAAGACAATGCCAGGCTATCACGTATTAACGTGCTAAAGGAACTTAATGATGCTGAAGTAAAGCAGATGGAACCGGGTTGATAGTCTCTCCTTGTGGAAGGCTAACCCTAGAGCAACCCCTGCGTCCTTTTCCCTGGGTTGGATCTAGCGGCTCAGAGTGACACCTGCTGGAAGGCAGCAAGATGATAGAAATGGGCGTTGAGGGATCTCACAGCAGCCTCCTCACCATCTAGTATTTGCACCAAGTTAGATGTGTGCAGCCTTCGTGGAAGCACAGGACTGCCTAGAAAATCAGCCTCCTTCAGAAACACATCTGAGGGATCAAGAGCACACACACACCCTCCCCCCTTTGTCACTAAAAGCTTGATTTCCCCTTTTTAGCACCCTCCTTAAGATCTTTCCCCCCTCCCCTGCTGTCCTGTGGATTGCAGCCACTCTAACCTCAAGGAACCTGGAGCTGCAACCATTAGGTCCTGGCCAGCCTGCTGTGCCCCAGGACTGGACACTAAGACAGACAAACAAGGGACAACTCTGACCTAGTACTGGAAACACCAAATACTCTATTTTTATTTATTTTTAAATCAACATAAAAGAAAAAAATCCGGAAGTATATGACTGAAGCAGTTCAGAAGCAAGTTCTTGGACTCCAAGGAGGCTGCAGGAGTACAGTAACGCACTGGACCACAATGCCACCACAGGGAGACACTGAAAAGGCCAAACATAGAAAAAGCTTTTCATCTCTAGTATATTTAAGCTACTCCAAAATTATCTCAATCCCTCAAGAAGTTGTATATATTAGAAAAAAAAGTTCTATCACTGTTTTAGCTGTATTTAATTTTGGATTCTATATACAAGAGGTGGTCTTTCTCAAGTTCCTCCTAAGTTTCAAACTATTTCACTGGGAAGAGCAAGAAGAAAAGTTACAAGGTGGGTTTACTTTATTAAAATGTGGGGTTCTTTTCCCCCAACTATATCTGTTTAAAAGATTTGTGCAAGGAAAAAAAAGCATGGAAAAATGGAAAAACATTGACAGTCAGTTGTATTTCTGCTTGGCACACCTGTCAAAAACCATACCCCGAGTCCAGTCCTCTGTCAAACTGGTTTTAAGGGGATGAGGGATAATCTTCAGAACGCTTCTGGCACTGACCATAAATGCAGGAGACAGCTGCTGCAAATGCCCTGTCAGGACTGTGGCATAACTGTGCTCATGGATCTTGCTCAAAAACAAGCAACAATATTTTACTTTAAACAAAGTTTCTGGGTGGCCTTCATCAGAAGTCACGCAGACAAAGCTCCTACAGTTTAGTCTAGAAGTAGCAGAGGACGAAAAGTCCCATATCTCCACCCAAAGGGGAAGAGGTCTGACATTGTTCAGCCAGCCAAAAGGGCAGAGGAGGAAGGGGGAAGAGGCAAACATTCCTCAGCATTTACAGTCTGGGTACTCACGAGTCAAGAGAAACTAAAACTGTGAATCAAGCCAACTGTGTGTTACTGCACTCTAAGAACTCCCCACTCCGACTTGCTGTGATTTGGATACCCCAAATGTTTGTATTTGCAAATGAACAAGAGCACGTTGCTGAGCTGTTTATGTGCATATTTACCATGTGTGAAGCTATTTATACTCTACCTCACATTTATGCAAGAGGGAGGGGCAGGTTAATCTTTTTTACGCAAGAACTGAACTGTCTCATCCTCACCTTAAGGTAGGAGCCTGGAGAGAAGCTACAGGGCAAGAAATCTACTGAATGCTTAATACTCCCCAGTACAAGCCTGGCTAAAACAGGCAAATGGAAGAAAACCCTGTGGTTTGAAGAATGCTCAAGGATTTGGGATTCTTAAAAGGATGCCAAATTATCATCACAGTTTGAAGTATATACAGCCCTGGCTGTCAACAGGGAATCCCAGGTGCAGCTCAGCTAAGAGGACAGGAGGAAAAACCAATTCACCTGTTCCATCACTTCTGGTGCCATCCAGCAAGGTGTCCCCACAAAGGTTTTCCTGACTTTATTTCTCGTAATGTCACCACCAGTGGCCAGAAACGCGCTAACACCGAAGTCTGAAAAGAAAAAAGGAAGAAAGAAACCAGATTTTGTTAGGAACACATCCCAAGCAAGCTTAAGGGCTGTCCCCTCTGTCCCCTCCTATTCCCAGCCATCTATTAAGTACTAGACCATGCAGTTATGCATGAGGAGTTTGCTAATAAAGGAAGAATGATCAACGGTTAGGTAAGAGTGCTGGGACACAAAGGGTCTGTCGTCCACCACCCAATTACCGGGGACAGCAGGGCCTTCGGTGCTGGCAGGCAGAGAGGAAAATTCCACTTTCCATTACGGCCCACTGGTCCCATTACAGCATGCCCAGGCTCCCCCAGGAGACATGCTACTGGACAAACCTGCCCCTGACAGCGGGTGCTTTATTTACATTCGCATAGGTACATCACCAGTTGCTAACTTAGCACCTGCAGCATGGAGATGGGGTACATAAAAAGTCACTAGACTTGAAAACATTTAACCGCCCTGACAGCATCCTGCAGACTGGAGGTATCAGCCCCTTAATTCTGGATGTTTCATTACCAGAACACGCTTTGCTTGGTCATCTTCCACTGCAGAGATGCTCGGTGCTTTAACAGGACCCTGGAGTGGTTCCCGATGACACAGCAGCCCCACGGAACCCAGCAGCACCATCCTGCTCCCCAGCCCAACCACCCCCGGGAGAAGTCTCTTAGATGGGCACTCACAGCCTGCCCTGGCACTACTCCCACCTGAAACATCTTCCCCAAGCAGAAGGATGCTCCAGGATACCTCATACACTCCCTGGGAATTGCACCCTCCTGCTCCCCAGCCCAACCACCCCTGGGAGAAGCCTCTTAGATGGGCACTCACAGCCTGCCCTGGCACTACTCCCACCTGAAACATCTTCCCCAAGCAGAAGGATGCTCCAGGATACCTCATACACTCCCTGGGAATTGCATTACTTAGAGTATAATCCTTCTTTCACAAACTGATGTTTTACACAGTTAAGAACGACACGGAAAACAGGGTCCGGGGAACAGCAGCAAGAGGGTGCAGGGACAGCAATGGGATACACAATGCTTGTTCAGAGAAGCATATTACAAAAGATTAGGCCACCAAGTCACTCAGGAGAGGCTAGCAGACTTTTCTTGGGAGGAAAAAAATAGAGTCAAATCAATCAGGAGACAGGGAAACTGTAAACACAAAACTGTGCAAGTGTTTCTTCCCCTTTTGCTCCAAACTGCACTGCTTACGTGGTATAGAACTATACACCCACAATGGGTTGTTCTCCAGGACTCAATTTTATCCATACAACCCCTTTTTTGAACACAGTTGAGGTGATGAAGATGTTGAATGCCATTTCTGAGACTGATGTCAGGCTTAGAGGGTAAGTCTCTGAAATCTAGACATGGGCAGCTGAAAGTCGACATTAAAGCTGTGTAGAAACCACAGGGCTAAAACAAATGCCTGTCATTAGGGTTCAGCTTCTTCCACATACACTGGCCTCTTCTCTTCCCTGTTGCCAGAGGCATCTCGTCTTCCTGCTAACCTTCAAGCTTTATAGCACTTCTGCATGGAGCACCCTCCTTGTCACCACTGCAATCTGTATTTTTCTTGGAAAACCGCTTTTTGCCACAGTGCTTTTGTTTTGGGATCTTCCACGGGTGTATTCACCACCCTGGCTGTTCTCAGAAAACTAAAGGAACTTCCTAAAAAGTTCAGAGTAAAAATCACTTGCACTTTGCTGCTCATTCCTGGAAGTCTCACAAGACCTATTGTTTTATACACAAGAGCAACTAGAAGTTCTTTTAAATAAGATAATACTAATAAGAACTCCTCCGAGTGCCATCAGCATGTTATTGTGATGTGCTGTATTTGAACTTGTGTATATTATCTTACCTCAAGTTTCCATGCAGTCATTTTGAGGGTAAAGGAAATGCCATTCAAAGCGAAAGCATTCCAGCAGGAAAAACACAAGTCCTTCAGGCAGCACATCCAGCATTCACCACAGCTCACATCAAACGTGGCTTTATGCATTCCAGCTGGAAGTTGTGTCCCTACAGCTGCCCTCTGAGGTCAGCAGCAAGCTTAAACGGAATTAAATTGTCTTGTGTTACAAGGTTGATTTATTTGATGTTTTCTCAATCAATTTCCCTCATTTCCAGTGGGCTAAAACAGGCCCTCAAGAGCAGTGTTACTCTTCTCAAGCTGTCTTCTCAAATGCCATCTTACTAACTTTATCCAAGTCCCAGGTGGTAAGATAAGAACGCGCCTGCTCTCAAGAAATACCTGTAAAGTGGTGAAAAACCCCATCCTAACCACAGGTTTGGGTTCAATTCTTACTTGTAAGCAGTGGCTACAATCCACATCTCATTCTCTCTACCCCTGTTAACCAGGGCTAAACCAGAACCAGGTTATTGCAAATTAATTTCACTCTAGAAAATGGGAAAAGCCAGGAAACTGAAGTGATAGGATAGCTCAGAAGTGTTTATATTTGTACTTGTGCTTTCTATTGGCTCAATCCACTGATAACCAGAAAGGGCTGCATCACCAGAGACAGGCAGGAATTGGACATGCTTGGACCTGGCTTGCAATACCAGTAACCACCACTGCTGGGAATCCAACGACTGTCAGATGTTCTTAATGAGCTCCAAAATTACAGACTTCCAGCAGTCTGCTAGCAAATAAAGAGTCTCCAGGATGTCTGGATGCAAGTGGTAGGATTTTATGGGGGTTTTTTTAATCATTTTACTGATTCATCAGCTGGACTTGTTTCAGTGATATAAACCAAAGACATCTTTAAAAAAAAATATATATATATAACCTCCAGACTCTCATATCACAGCAAAACCAATCCAGAATGGAAATTACAATTCTGCTGATGCAGGCTCTGCAGAAAAAACTATGGCCAGTTTGGTCTTTTTTCAGCAGAAACACCATGTGTTGGAAACCACATACCTTAAAAAACGCTCTACAAAAGCACGGTGTTAGGAAACAATTCTTGCTATTACAGTATCCAAGTTGCCAAGCTCAAAAACCATTCTGGCCACTCAGGAAATGCAAAAGCTGAGAGGAAAATCTTTTACTATTCTACATTGCAGAAACAAAGACTCGGTCTAACCAGCTCGCCAATGCCAGAACGCTGGGGCAGGACCTCCCCACAAGGGACACCACGGCTGCCGTGTTAGTCAGGAAGATACATTTCACCAGCATCAGAAATCAGATTGTTTTATCCCAATCTAGAAGTCAGACATTAAAAGTCATCTCTCCTCGACCATCTCATATCGTAAGGTTACCTTAATCCTGAGTACCTGTTACTGTAGATAGCTACTGCCAGAGAAAAGACTGTGCTCTCATCAGGAGCCAGGACAGCAGAAAGGGTCCTGCAGAGGTTGGTGGGTTTAGACCAGACCCTAAAGCAGTTGCCAACTTCAGGGGGGACAGAGAAACTAAACAAACCAATCTTGACTGAGGGAGCTGGGTCTCTTGAGCTTGGGGAAGAGGAGACTGAGGGGGGACCTTGTTAATGATTATAAATATGGAAAGGGTGAGTGTCAGGAGGATGGAGCCAGGCTCTTCCCAGTGACATCCAATGATAGGACAAGGGGCAATGGATGCAAGCTGGAACAGAGGAGGTTCCACTTAGATATGAGAAAAAACTTCTTCACAGTGAGGGAACACTGGCAGGGGCTGCCCAGGGAGGTTGTGGAGTCTCCTTCTCTGGAGACATTGCAAACCCGCCTGGAGGCGTTCCTGTGTGACCTGCTCTAGGTGTTCCTGCTCCATCAGGGGGATTGGACTGGATGATCTTTCAAGGTCCCTTCCAATCCCTGATATTTTGTGATTCTGTGTGACTACAAACCAATCTTAAATTTGAGTAGCCATATATTGTCCCTCCTCGAGCAAAAATAGAAGTACTGTAGAAGATAGTGCTAAGTGGGGTTTTTTCACTGGTCACCCTCCTTCTCATGCAGTTGTTCACCACCAGAAAAATATCTGCAGTGTTTTTCTGCAAACCTCATAGCTTTGAAAGCCCTGAAGATGAATGAAGCCTGGCAGGAAGAAGAAAGCAGCGGTAAAGAGCAATTTTGTGCTGAAGCAAAGCTGGGTGGCAGGACACCAGAGAAAATGAAGATTCATGAAGAACAAGAATCAGAACCTTCCTTCCTCGTAAAGCCTATGTGGTTATATAGTGGTGTTGAAGCTATTAATGAGCACTTGCTGTCTCTAGTGCTTATTTGGAAATGTAGATCTCTACAGCCACACAGCTGATGTGTCTGTGCCCCAAGTTTAGCCTTTTTGCAATAAAGTCAAGGCACATAAAAGGTGTATGAAATCCCTTCGCTGAGCTCATGTCAAGAATGCAACTGATCCCCCACAGCACGTTAATAAAGATACGCCTACGCTGCACCAAGTGACTTGAGGAGGACAAAGCCCAGGTTGGGTGAAGCCACCACCCCTGGAGAAGTTCACCAGGGGTTTCAACGACCACACAGTGCAACCTCTCTGCAGGAAACACAGGTATTACAAGCGACACAGAGTAAGTTACTTCACATCCTGCTGCTGCAGGAGAGGCACCAAAACTCTCCATCAACCACAAAGAAAACCACTTTTGCCTGTTATTCTAAGGAGAGAAGAGGCTCAGAGGTGTCTGTGATACACCACCAGCTGCTCAAGCCAGCCCTGGATTTGGCACCCAGCTCCCCGAGCGAGATTCAAGCCTTGCCCCTCGTTAAAGGAATTTAATCTCCCAAAGTTAGAGTTTCCTAAGGGAAAGTGGGGGAACGACACTGCCAGCATCATGCCCCGATGTTTAGGTGGAGCACTATTTCAGTAGAGTGAATTAAGAGCAGGCAGGAACACAGCGAACCAGTGACAAGCTGGCATGGATTTGTGGAAAGTTACACAAATTCGGTTACACAAGTTTTTGCCCGGCCTTAACTCTCCCCATTTTATAAATAGATAAAGCAAGAGGGGGTTAGGCAATTTGCCCAGTATCAATTAGCAAGTCCTGAACGATGCAGGCTGGGCAGGACAGGGCAGCCACCCCGGGTGCCTCTTGGAGCCTGCATTAGTAATTCCAAAGGGTTTAAAAACCCAAAGATATCCTTTTATTGTCCCTATAACAGCAAAAGTCCACGTGCATATGGACACGTGCCTTCCAGCAGACCCTAGCTTCTTGACATTCCATCACAGCAGGGTGGGTGACAGCATTATTTACTATCCCAGGGGATAAGACCAGGGAAGATAAACATATGGAGCCTGCACCCAGTTCTCAGCAGGTTGCCCATATCGTGCTGCCGTGGTTGGAGCGTGGTTCGTATCACACAGACCTCATGCACCCTGGGAGAGCTTCCCTCAACATCTCCCATCCTTTCCCAGTCTATCAAGGCTCTCACTTCATTCCAGAGTAATTTATAGGGCCTGCACAGTTAAACAAACTGAAGGAAGAAGGAATCTCCCAGTTTATGCAGCAATATCGGTTCTGATGCAGTTTATGTTGACAAAGAGTGTTTTCACCCGTGCAGCTTTTAGACCCCAGGGAGCCAATAAACACCAGGGCAATGAAGTTTCATGCTCTGATTTAAAAACATTTTAAAAATTAAAACAATAAAAATAGAGTCATTGCCATGGAGGGGCTGGAACACCAAAGAGCACAGCTACCTCAATGCACACTGCAACCAGAACAATGGTATCAGGGCACGAGTCCTGCTCTCTCCAAAAGACAGATTAATTCAATGTGCAGGGAAACACTTCAAACTGAGGAAGCAATACTCTTGGAATGGCAACAGGCTCCAAAATTAAAAAGAAAACAAAACTTAAAAGCCTTGTGCCAAGCCACAAGCCCAACCAGTGCCCTGGGGAGGGGAAAAAGGAAAAAAAAAAAAAGAAAGAAGAGATGTTAAGATACAAGGAAACATTTCCAGTTTAGGTCTGACTGGTCAGCTGGATCGGGTAAAGCCGCTGTGCCTTGGTTCAGCCAGATGTGCATTTTGAAAGCAAAAAAGAGCTACACAGTCCAAAAGAGATAAAATAGGCTAGAGCCATGAGTGAAAAAGAGCAAGTGTTAGGACCTGGGGGGAGCTTGTGCAGACCATCAGAGGAATTTTTAGAGTTCCTACTTGCAGCAAACGCCCCCGAGCTCCCTGATGTCCCCTGCGCCCACCTTGGCTGGCAGGGCTCCCACCAGCAGCTCTCACCTCCGAGGCACAGCCACCAACAGAACCCAAGACACCTCAGGCACACCTTCAGCAAGTTGTTCTTGTTAATTCCTTAGAAGGATTGCACAGCCCCAATTAACCAAAGAGTTTCTTAAGTTTTCACTGGTCAGAACTGGATAATCCTGCAACAAAACTACTGCCCTGAATTACACTGAGGTGCTGTGGAGGGTGCAGCCCAGCAGCAGGGGCTACCTCTCCCACAGGGTCAAGCATTTCTCTATTTTCCTTCCGAACAGCTCACAGGCAGATTGGGTAGAGGGTTGGCAGAAGAGAAAGGAGTTATTATGAAAGAATTAAAGTAATTCTTTCCCACTAGACTATTTCTTATAGACACCAAACCAGCTCCTTCAGGGGAGGTGCCTTGTTCGCTCACACCCTCAGGCTTCATTCCACAGCTGATCAATTTTATTTATTTCTCTTTTTTCCCTCCTCCCGGTGTAACTTTCCAGCGAAACTTAAACAGGTTTGGTCCATGGGAACAGAGTGATGTCATCCAGCTGATAACTGTAGTGCTCAGCTATCGACAGAGTTATTCATAACGTGCATGAATATGATTGTCAAAGGCAAGTGCTTTGATCTCATTGGACCAAAACTCACTGTATTGGGGTTGGTTTGCTTCCAGCATATTTCTCTCCCCCTCAAAAAACTCACAAGAAATTTCCCTATTTCATCCTGGGTCAAGAGGAAAGGAAGCTGAAGTGTCAGAAATTCCCACAGAAACAAAAAAATCTCAAGCTCTGACCAGGCCAGGCTCCAGGCTCTTCTCTATTATTCAATCATTTATTTATTTTTGTTTCTTTCAAGTCATGGGCTGCTTTCGTAGAAAGGAAAGTGCTTCCTGCTGGGGAGCTGAACCTGCTGACCTTGGTTGAGTTTAGTCACCCCACTGGCTCTCGTGGAAGGTTACAGCCTTGGCCCTTTCATGTGTTCAAAGAAAGAACTGGTAGAGAGGGAACTTTGCACATCTCACAACGCTGCTTTTGCAGGATATGCAGAGAGATGGATTCCATCCTTTAAAAGCTGCACATCATACAATCATTCAGGTTGGAAGAGACCCTTGGGATCATCGAGTCCAACCATCAGCCCTACTCTACAAAGTTCTCCCCTACACTACATCCCTCAACACCACATCTCAACGACCCTTCCAGGGTGGCAACTCCACCCCCTCCCTGGGCAGCCCATTCCAGGCTCCGACCACTCTTTCTGGGAAGAATTCTTTCCTAATGTTCAGCCTAACCCTACCCTGCTGCAGCTTGCAGCCATTCCCTCTTGTTCTATCACTAATTACCTGTGAGAAGAGACCAGCAACAACCTCTCTCCAACGCCCTTTCAAGCAGTTGTAGAGAGTGATGAGGTCTCCCCTCAGCCTCCTCTTCCTCAAACTAAACAGTCCCAGCTCCTTCAATCACTCTTCAGAAGTTTTATTCTTCAGGATCTTCACCAGCTCCATGTCCCTCCTCTGCACTTAGCTCCAGCACCTCCAGACCTCTCGTGTTGAGGTGCCCAGAACTGGACACAAGACAGTTGAGTCCAGGGGAAACACATACAAATCACAACATAAAACCTCTGAAGTCCATACAAATAACACTTTAAAATTATTTATCAACTAAAAATTACTCACCAGAAAAAAAAATAAATACACAAATAGAGACCTATTACCAAATGAGCCTTAGTAAAAATAAAAACAAAAAACAATAAACAAGCAAAAACAACAAAAAAAACCCCAAACCCCCAAAACCTGGCACCCTTGTGGAAGAGAACCACCAGCAGCTTTCTGCTAGGCTAGCAGAAACACTTGGAATAGAAGTACATTGCTCTAACATAATAGTTCTTTGAGCCTCTCCCAGAATATCATCTAAATCTCCATGCAATTACAAATCCAAAGTGCTACATCTTGACCCCATTATGGGGAAAAAAAGGCAAACTACAAACCAAAACAAAACAGAAAAACCAACCCAAAAAACCCTCTAGGCTTTCACTGTATAAAGTTTGCTCCTTTGAGCATTTTAGAAGCCACCCCCTACCTTCCATCAGCTGCCAGAGGGGATGAATTATTTACAGCTCCTCAGAAATACAACAGCAGGCATGAAGAGCGCTGGGTTTTTAAAGGGAAAACAAACCGACTCCAGGTTTTAAACACAAGTCCTGTATTTTAGGTGCAAAAGGGCTTATTGCCTTCAGAAGGGGGAGAAGAGCTACCTATAACAAAATCTCCACCTCTCATTCCAAGATGTAAATCCAGGCACAGATATACCAAGGGAGTCTGCAACCCCCAGCGCTACCCAATGCAACACACACATCTGCCTCCCACACAGCTGGAAAGCCCTGTCCTGTAACCCCCTGGGTTTGATCCTCTGCTGTGCCTCCACCAGCAGGACCAGCCCCTAAAATTAAAAAAAAAGACCTTATCACAAACAGATAATGGTTCTTTCCAATGAAATATGGGACTGAGAAAGCTCAAACATGAACAAGGATATTCACTGAGGTGGCAGGACTAGATGTGAGCTCTGCCCTCCAGCTAGAGGTGGCACAAGGTCTGTAATGGCACCACAAGGTCCAAGGTCCATGGGAAGACCATACTTGTGAGGGAAAGGGAAGATGGAGAGGGATAGGAAAACGGCACATGGGGCAGAAAAGGACAAACAAGTCTCACAGGTTCTAAACATACTCTCCAAAACTCTTAATACTCTACAATAAAAAGAATATTAATGCTTATTAACTTCTGGAAAGAAAAGTGAAGTCTGCAGGCACATGTATGAAACAAAAGACCGAAGAGTACTGGAGAGGAAAAAAAAGCAACCACCCAAAACCCACACCACGACACCCTTCTCCACAGATGTATGGTCCATCAGCAGCAAGGACTGTTTCCAGCACTCCTCTGCTGATGCAGCTTATGAGCAGTGATGGCAACACTCCAGGCACATCTGTATCAGCTACAGTAACTGCCTTTCCTTTGTGTTCCCAGACTTGCCCCTGAGCTCGAACAACTGCTTCCAGGACTTTCCAATCCACCCCAGTTTGGGCTGGGTTGGGGCAGTCAGTGAAACGTACGCTCCGTCACTCGGTTCAACCGAAGCAGACCAGGGAGCAGTGTGAGCAGCAGAACTCTGGCTAAGGCAACGCTGCGAGTGACTTTGAACATCAGACACACCAATTTCCTTCTGATTAATCCACCTGCTGGTCACCACAGTCCGTTGCAAAGCACCTCAGAGACTGATGATAAATCAGGGAGGTCTGTGGAATCCACTTCCAAGCCAATGAAACTTGCTGCTTTAAAAACCTGTCCAGCTCATGCCCTGCTAAAGAATTTTATCTGATCTATTGATTTGGAGGACTGAACAGTCAAAGGACTTATTCAGGCTGATTGTCATTATTCCAAAGAATAGTATTTTAAGATAACAGGACATAATAAACCCTGGGTTGTTGGGTTTGGTGTGGGTGGTTGTTTCTTTTGGTTTGTGATTTACTGTTGGGTTTTTTTTAGTGGTGTTGGGTTTGTTTATTTTAAGAACTTTGGGGCTTCTGGAATTTAACTTTAGGTAGGTTTCTTCTGGATCACTATATCATCTCTTCAGATAAACAGTTACACCTAAAGTTTATTCAAAGCTATCAGGAAAGTTACCTGCAATTTGCACTGAGCCATCTTCTCCAAGAAGAATATTTCCTGCCTTCACATCCCTGCAGAAAGATAAAGCAACAATAAGTGGAAGTCATTAAATCTTTCCTTCAGCCAATAAAAAACTGTATTAAGGTTAATATTTTTGATATTCTACTTCTTCCATCAGCACCTCCTACTTACAGGAACAGCGGGGACTTAACCCCAACTGTAACTTCAGCAGACACACAGTAGGTGGTAAATGTAGCATCTATAGCTGGTAGCATTTTACAGTACTGTATATAGAGACACACACACAAAGAATATTGAAAAATTTAGCAGAAAGTACCCTCAAAAACACAAGGGAAGTGGTTTGTCCCAGGTTCTTAACTGAGCTAAAAAAGTGAACAGAACCCAGCACTGGTCTGATACTCGTGCACCCTTTTAGAGGGGAAGACCCCAAGAGAGAGCGAGTTGATTTAGTCTCACTACCACTGGGTGCATCCTGTTTTTCCCCAGTCCAAAGTCTCGCTGCTCTCCAGCCCTGGAGGAGCTGACCCCTTCCTCAGGAATTCAGTTCACCCCATACACTGGTGAAAACCCACAGGAGAAAAAGTCTGGTTGCCCGTGGCTTAATGAATGAACCAGGTTAGGGGGTCAGGTGCACAGAGGTGGTACAACAGAGACAGTGAGAATGGCAAAATGGGGCCACTCGAGTGTCCTGTGAAGTCTCAGCTTCAGTGAAAAAGATTATTTTATTATTTTTTTTGACCAAAGTTAACAAGCACACAAGAACATCCAGCATGTGCTATGGAAGTTATTGTACTATTCTCCTCCTACTCAGAAAAAGCTCTGGGGTTTGTTAACAGCAGCACTTCCACCTTCTCTCTCCAACTTCCACCAACTCTTCCAACTTCCATTCCACCTTTAAGTGGAACACTACTTTCACTCCAAAAATGCTTTGAAGGAAGGGACATTAATGATCACAGAGTTCCAGCCCCCCTACCACGGGCTCCCACCAGAGCAGGTTGCTCAAAGCCCCATCCAGCCTGGCCTTGAGCACCTCCAGAGATGGGGCCTCCACAACTTCTCTGGGCAACCTGTTCCAGTGCCCCACCACCCTCACAAGGAAGAATTTCTTCCTAATATTTAATCTAAATCTCCCCTCCTGTTCACTCACGTCTGTCAGCATGGCTGCTAAGCCTGGCTAGGAAACCATGAAGATGCCACCTCAAGAAACACAAAGCAGCTGCCTGGGAGAACGGATGCCAATGAATAGACAGCAACTCACAACACACCTCACCTTAATGGCAACAACTGACTAGAAGAGAAAAGAGGAGAAACAAAACCCCAAAACGAGCACGTTCTCCCTCCCCTGCCTTCTGCAAATATTCCAAATCCTTTCACACACACACAAAAAAAATGTCAAGAGTAGATTAGATGTGGTGTTGAGGGATCTGGTGTAGGGGAGAACTTGTAGAGTAGGGCTGATGGTTGGACTTGATGATCCCAAAGGTCTCTTCCAACCTAAATGATTCTATGATTCTATGATCATGAGAACAGAACTGGCATGATGGCCTGGCCTAAGAGCCCCGGTTGGATCCTGGAAATCTCTTCCTTCCTGGCTTTTCTCATCTGATGAAAAGCCTGGGCTGCTGCCAGTTCTAAGCCAGGATAATTTTAAACACATCCTCTCCAGCATTAACATGTGTCAGATTCCTCCCAATACCCGGGTCTGGGACACTGGCATGGAGAAGCTTTCCCCCAGCATACAGCAGAATAAATGTGAACAAAGACTGTCCATAAGAGAGTCCCACTAGAGGTTACTGTAACAGCAAACCACGCCTGACAGCAGCCTTCAAGCAAGTATTTCAAGTCCTGCCAAATGTACACCTCTTGCTACCAGTGACCATCTTGGAGCCTAATGCTTGTTTGAAGCACAAGTGTAAGAGAATTTGCTTTAATCACAGAATCATAGAATGGCACAGGGTTGGAAGGGACCTCTGGAGATCATCTAGTCCAATCCCCCTGCTAAAACAGGTCTACCTAGAGCAGGTTGCACAGGAACTTGTCTATTGGGGTTTTGAATGTCTCTAGAGACAGAGACTCCACCACCTCTCTGGGCAGACTGTTCACCCTCAAAGTGAAGAAGTTCCTCCTCATATTTAGATGGAACTTCTTATGTCCAAGTTTGTGCCCATTTCCTCTAGTCCTCTCACTGGGCACCACTGAAAAAAGACTGGCCCCTTCCTCCTGACACCCACCCTTTAAGTATTTATGGATGTTGATCAGATTCCTCCTCCCCCCAGACTTCCAGGTCCCTAATCATCTTTGCAGCCACCTCCTGTACCCTCCTCCAGCAGTTCCCTGTCCTTCTTGAACTCGGGAGCCCAGAACTGGACGCAGTACTCCAGATGGGGGCCTCACCAGGGCAGGGTAGAGAGGCAGGATAACCTCCCTCAGCCTGATGGTCATGCTGTTCCTGATGTGCTCTACAATGCCATTGGCCTTCTTGGCCACAAGGGCACATTGCTGGCTCATGGTCATCCCATTGTCTTTTTCCTCAGAGCTGCTCTCCAGCACATGAGCAAGAACATTTGGGTAGATCTGTATGGAAACACTGAAAGGTGGATGGTGAGATAGCCTTGAGGAGCTGACTTCATAGAAGAAGGGGGTTATAAGCAGTGAGGAGCTGGGATAAGTCTACAAACATAACAATAGCTGCCAGTCAGCTCTGGTCCTGCTCATCTCACACTGGTCAAATGAACATGCACATAGGGGGAAGTCAGCTTTCCCTTCAAAAAGCATTATTTTGGTTTCTTCCTGCAATTAATGTCTGCAGAACAGAAAGCACTAGTGATGTCACAGATGGAAACTCTTCAGTAGATGGAGGGACCTGAAGGGATTAAATACAACAGTAAGCATGGAGCCCCATTTTCCCCTCATAGCATCCATTGGCCAAATCCAATACACGGGCACGGGCAGCCACAGGAGCGCAGTGCCCCAGGTCTGCTGCTTCCTGGGTAAGAAGCTGGCTCACAAGGTGTGAAATAGGCTTGGCACAGGCACAGCCACCTCCAGGAATCCCCACCTCACAACCAGCAGTGATTCAGAGGGAAGAGAGGATGTTCAGGAAACCCTCTGATCCTTCTGGAAACGTTTATCCAGATGGTCGGTTCTCCTTCAACAGCTGGGACACGTGAGGCCCTTGAAGTTATTGTTCCTCTAACTGAAGTTGAACATACGTAACAGTCATTTCCTCTTCCATCTCTACTCCAAGGCAGCCCAGGACACTGGAGTGTTTTCCCAGTAAGGTGGGCCACGTGGTAGCATTGTGTCCAAACTTCCTCTGCCAGCACGGCCGCGTGTGGAGCTCACTGAGCCCCAGGAGCACACTGCATTCAGCAAGGAAGTGCTGGGGAAGTTCTTTAGCAGATCTAAGGATGAAGCCTCAGCCATAATACTCTTCAGAGTTAAAACCAAACCTCAAGAAGGTTTCATTCATGTAATAACTGCGGCCAGAAAGCAGCACGGGTTCAAAACCACCAGGCCACGCTACCGTCACCGAGCAAGCTGGACAGGCTTGGAGTCCATAAACCAGTGAAACAAGCACTCTGATTGAATCCCGTGGGAAAAAAAGAGCCAAAAGGACTCCAGTCCCTTAGCCCTCTCCAATGCAGAGGCTGGTTTTCTTTTTAACTTCAGCTTGAATTAAAATTTACATATTTCCTCATTGGAAACAAAAGTCAATAAATATGGTGCTTCAAGCTGGCTCAAGGAATTAAACCAACTCGTTGCCACAATAAGAAATCCAGGAGGCCAGCAAGGCCCACCGCCAAATATCCCAGTTGAGCTGCAGAGTTAAATCACCACTTGATGTGGCATTTCCTCCCAGTGACCAACCCTCTGAGAGGGCCATTACTCACCCCAGCCTGGTATACTCCACCCTGCAGCAGCAGCAAGCTCTCTGGGGACACCCACTCTGTTTCAGAGTCCCTGTACCTTAGAGGCAACTTCCAGCTTTGCCATTCCTCATGTCATCTCCTCACCCACTGCAACAGCACTGGGTGGACATCAAACAGCAATAACAGGGTGACCGTGAGCCAGCAATGTGCCCTTGTGGCCAAGAAGGCCAATGGCATCCTAGAGCACATCAGAAGAAAGATGACCAGCAGGCTGAGGGAGGTTATCCTACCCCTCTACCCTGCCCTGGTGAGGTCCCATCTGGAGTACTGTGTTCATTTCTGGGCTCCCCACTTCAAGAAGGACAGGGAACCACTGGAGAGGGTACAGGAGAGGGCTACAAAGATGATTAGGGGCCTGGAGGCCTCCTCTCTTAGGAAGAAAGGCTTGAGGGACTTGGGTCTTTTTAGTTTGGAGAAGGGAAGATTTGGGGGGGAGGAAGAATCTGATCAATGCCTATAGGTACTTTGGTGGGTGCCAAGAGTATGGGGCCAGTCTTTTTTCAGTGGTGCCCAGTGAGAGGACAAGAAGAAATGGGCACAAGCTTGAACATAAGAAGTTCCATCTAAACACAAGGAGGAACTTCTTCACTTTGAGGAGGCAGAGCCCTGGAACAGGCTGCCCAGAGAGGTGGTGGAGTCTCCATCTCTGGAGACGTTCAAAACCACCTGGACACGTTCCTGTGCAACCTGCTCTGGTTGGACTTGCTTTAGCAGGGGGTTGGACTAGATGATCTCCAGAGGTCCCTTCCAACCCCATATCATTCTGTGACTACGCTGCGTGAACACAGATGCCTTTACACACAGTGTATACTGGTGTCACCGGTACGATCTTCCAATTAGGTGCTCCTTTAAAACCATCTTTAATTAATTGCATTAAAGCAATGGGGCAGGGGCAGAGAGGAACGGTGCTTTCCTGTTTATTCTCGCCAGGAGATGCTTATAAACTCACAAGCTGAATGGCAAGAAGTTTGTTACTCCAGGATACAGTTATTGCCAAGTATAACAATTTGAAGGTACTTCCTATTAACGTGGTGATGACCGTATCCTGGGCTGATACGCTTGGAATAAACGGTGTGCCTGCAGCAACATTAATTACTGGAAACAGGAAGCAGCTTTAGGCTGTAGCATAAACAGTAATTATATCACATTTTAAATGAAGTTTCTGAAGGTTGGAGTAAACTCTTTCTTGCCAGCAGCTTAACAAATGTGACCGTACCTCTGGACATACCCGCTCCGTAGCTGTCACCTTCCTCTCCCCAAAGCCTCCAAGAGCCCTTCCACAAAGCAACAATTGTGTTTTTATTTACCCTGTACTTCACAACCAGAGTGGGAAGAGGGGTTTGGACTGGCTCCAGCACAAAGCTGGATTCTCCACATCAGCCCTGAAAGGTTTCACAGCAGGGAAGAAATCCCTCCTCATCTGCATTCCAAACTGGTTTAGCTTCCCAGTGCCACCAAACGCCTATGTACGAGTTACATCAGGTTAATGCCTCCAGGTTAGGGCTGGGCCACAGGCATTAGATGTCATAAAACCAAAACTGATCCCCAGTCCAACAACATTTCCAAGCTAGCATCCAGCTACAGGAGACTTGGGAGCACAGGAAGGCAATGAGATGATGCTCCCCAGCTTCAAGTGCAGTGTTCCCACATCCTTCACAATAAGTTCTGCAAGAGGGACAAGGGGGAAACTACAGGAACCGTATCTTAATAACTTGAGCCCACCAGAAAAACCCTACACAAGTCCTTAAAATCCTTCTAAATGATCAGATCTGCCCTTACCCATAGCCATCAATCCTCGGCACCACTATACAGTCGTCGTTGCAGTGACAACACTAAAGGAAAAAGCAGGACTTGCTGGTCTTTAATGGGGAATAGCTCTATCAAAAACCCAGCTGTAACTCCACAATCCTGGCATAAGCCATAAAACTTCATAGAACAGACTTGGTTCACTTGGCTTGTGTTCAGAAGCTTACGCTGACAACAAGAGCCAGGACAATTTAAAGCCACTGTGACCCGAGCACACACTGGCACCCCAGGACTGCTGCAGCTTAGGACTGGGAAGAAAACTGTCACGTGAAGGGGAAAATGGAGAGAAGCCCCATTGATTAGGCCTTTGCTTCCAACCTGCCTGTATGTGCCTTTAGGATACAATGCTGGATGTCAGCAGAGCTGAGTCATCTGCCCATTAGATGCAATTTACATCAACTGCAACAATAAATTCCCATGGACCGAGCCCTGAAGTGCAGAATTTGGCGTGAGGAAGGAGTGGTTGGGTCCTGCCAAGTTTCATTTAAAAAAAAAAGTTGCAAGAGACAAGAATTACTATTTTCTGTTAACACTAACGAATAACTCCAAATATTTTGACTGAATGCAACCAACTGCTGGAGCTGACACTGTTCTGAGTAATTTGCAAAATGACTTCCAGGGCAATATCTCGGCTCACAGTTAAATATGAAGCAATTTGTGACACACACCGAGCCAGCTCTCTCCTCTCTCCCCAGTTGAGCACTGCTCTCCCTTCAGTGGCAGGCTGTCACCTATGTCACCTTTCCCCTTCGCCTTGTAAGCCAAGATACAAAAGGGGGACAATACAGGAGAGCCTTCCCATTTGAGACAGAGCTGCAAAAAGGAGGTTAGGCTGGGAGCATACAAGCAGAGTAGTATTTTTACACCCTCAGGTGTCAGCATGCTCAAGTACAACACAGGAGAAGGCATCAAGACAACTATCAGAAGTGCTGTGCATTAGCATTCTCCCCTTTTCTGCTCATTTTTCATGCCAGAGGGTTGAACTTTAAGTCCTAAACTCTTGGGCGAGATGCAATTCCTTATTACAGTGCTGTACTTAACTCTGCAGAGCCAGACTCAGGAACATCTCCCAGAGCTTGAAGGTCTTCCAACAGCAGAGAGCTGGCACAGCAGCTTCCACACTCCTCTCTCCAGCCTTCCTGCTGAGCCAGGCATAAGCAGGGGGAAGAGAGGGCCAAGTCCACAGCTTGCTCCATCCCTGCTCATCCACAGCCCTCTCAGCAGGCCCTCGTGGCCACTGGCAGCCAGGACTAGTGGCAGCAGCCAAGCTGCTGTAAATTACAGTGGGGGACGAGCCCACTGACATGCTTTATTGCTCGGGATCAGGGAAGCACAGTGACTGCTTCCCCCCTCTTCTCTGTGCTGCTCTGCTGGCTGCTGGGCCACGGTGAAAGATCAGGGCCCCAGGGATCCAAGATCAGGGCTGAAGGAGCTAAATGCCAGCAGAGAAGGCCGCTCATGATCTACTCCAAGTCTCATCAACAGTAGAACTTCACAGAGGTTAGGGTAGGGAGGCATATTTAAGGGCTTTTTAACTGTCATTTTCATATCTGGAGAACGTTAGATGAATAACCCAGTGTTACCAGGAATTAAAAGACATTCTTTTTGGTTCTTTTAAGCAGCATGAAGTAAGGCTTTGAAAGGCAGAAGTGACCGACTGCGGCTTTGGAAACCGAGGGGTGTGTAGACAAAGCCTACTGGAAAGGACTCTCAGCTTCCAACAGGACGAGCAATAAGAGTACACCAAGTACTTGTTTTCTCCGTGCCCTACCCTTAATATCCAGGCAGATCACACTCAGCCCAGGGAAGAGACCTCTTGGGACAGGTAACTGCATCCAGTCTCCTGGCACAGGCAGCAAGGGCTACACGAGAAATGAATCTGCCATTGTACTTTATTTTAGCTAAAAAAGCCTTTCAGACGATCCACGAGGCTCTTATTATGTGCAATTCCTCCTGATTTTTTTGCCTTCTGACACTGCAGAAGTGGACTTCAGTGGAGGGTCTGGGGCCCAAGAAAGCCTAACACAGAAATTTGATTTATTTTAGGTTAAGCCACTGTGTCAGCTCAGACAAGGGAAGACTCGCCGAAGCAAGCTGCAGGAGATCCTCCCGAAATTCACTCTGTCATCTTAGTTATCTGAATTGCTCCAGGGGCTGGTAAGATGCTGAGGCAGTAAGAAAAAAGAGTCATAGGCCTTGGGCTAAGTTGGTGTGAGTCCCTGACACGAAGCGAGGCAGCAAGCGGTGTGGCACATCCCTTACTGCGCTCCTGCCTGTCCCAGGGCCACTGTTATCGCAGCGCCTGCAACGCCCCTTTATCTCAGCAAATTACAGCCAGCTCTCACACTTCCTGCTCCTGTGCCAATTTCTCCTTTGATATTTCGGTGCTCTCATTAATTCCTTCTCTTCCCACGTGTTTACACGCCTAATGATGGTTAATGGGAGGTATGGTTCAGTGACAGATCCTGTTATGCCTTGGACTTTACCTCCCCAACCATCACCATGCCTCCAGCCCAGCATCAGTCCTCAGGTGACCTCAACTGCACTCAACTGGTGTGGGGGAAGTTGCTCCAGCTAAGAACAAAACCTTAAAAGTTGGTTTTCAGACAGATCAGCTCCTTCAGACAGATAATGAGGTGCTACAAACAGCAGACCTAGCCCCATCTCCCAACATGGAGACGATCTAATTATACCAACCCTCTCAGCCCCACTTCTTCCACCTACAAAAGAGGCTGATACTTCACATATTCACCCCATCACACGTCATGTCATCATATCAGCTTATTTGCCAAGCAGCAAAGGCCTCTGACAAGCTTCAGCCTTTTGGCAGTCAATGCAAGAGAGAAGCTATGTCTCCAACCTCATGCACCACTTCACCAAGCTCCTCCTATTCACTCAGAACTTCAGTTTTCCCTCTTGTATCCCTGACAAGGAAAAGGCCCTGCCCAGCAGGATTTAAAATCAACTTTTTTAGCTGCTGTTCAATGGTATGATGATTTCTTCCACAAATTCATCTATTCAGCCCTTCCATTTCCTGAGCCTGCTTTCTAAGGACTGCAATGGGGACAGGGCACAAAGCTCCTTTAACAGCTGCTGCATGAAACGCAACACACAGAGAGCAAGCTGTGGAGTCACAAGGTCTGGCTCCTACCCCTGGAGGCCCAGATATTTTTGGGAGACCCTGCCTTACTGTTGGTAACAGGAGAAAAAAAAAACAGTCAAGTTATAACCTGGCCTTATTTCAATGTTTCCTGTCAAATTCTTTAAGACATAAGGAGGTGGACATGGTTCATGTGGTAATACTAGTGATGCGTGTCATTGTGAGGCAGTAGCTCCTGCACTCTAAAACATGTTCCTAGTGTGCTCAGAAATAGGAATTTCTCCAGAACTACCTCACACAGATCACCTCAGTCTGAGTAGGAGGTCGATCAGGTAGCAGAAGAACCAAGAAAGCCACTAGATTCCCACATCTCCCTGCCTTGAACCTGCCATGACAGAGAAAGAAAAGTTCATTCGCTCAACTTGGACCAAATAAGGCCCAAAAAATGTTGAGAGGGGAGCTCAAAAAGGTCTTAATCTCCAAATAAGCAATAAGCACCCCTGTTCCAGGGAAGCAGTTTTCATATCTACACACACATGAGGTCCAAGGCATTCCCCTACGCAGCCAAGGGCCGTCCATATCTCTGAAGCCACCCACAGCTCTTGCTCAGCAACGTTTGCAACGTGACACAGAAGGAGAAATTCCAGGTAACCAGGGTTTGGTTACAAACTTGAACATAAGAAGTTCCATCTGAACACGAGGAGGAACTTCTTCACTTCGAAAGTGCCAGAGCCCTAGAACAGGCTGTCCAGAGAGGTGGTAGATTCTCTGTCTCTGGAGATGTTCAAAAGCTGCCTGGACACATCCCTGGGCAACCTGCTCTAGGTGGATCTGCTTTGGCAGGGGGGCTGTTAGACTGGATGACCTCCAGAAGTCTCTCCCAACCCCGTATCATTCTGTGACTTCCTTCTCCAAAATCTAGAAGATGACAGCTTTAAGCATGACCAGCATGGGAAGAAGAAAGGGAAAGAAGATCTCCTTATTTCATCCACCTATTCCTCTAAAATGGAGAAAGCAGTTACCAAACTGGGTACCCACACAATGGGTCTCCTTGGCTCTCCCAGTCTGACATGGTGATGCTTTCCAGGCTCCCACGGAACGATGGATTTCTCTGTGGCTGTTCCCTATCGTCTCACTTTTGGTTTTGAAAGTATTAAGTTTTAGCTTTGAACGTTACAATTTTATGAGAACTCTGCGAGACAGGATATAATCTGATTTAGTATCAAAATGAAGCCCTGCGAAGTTTTCAAGTGTGCTTAATGAGCTGCTACACGAATTTAGCAAGTGACCTTTTTCTCATGCTTTAGCATAAGAGATGGATGAAATGACTGCAGTGGTTTGAATAAATGCTTAAGGCATCTCCACTGGTTTTTAGGATCTGTGAAGGCCAGAAAATCTGCTACATTCCAACAGGGGACAATATTCAAAGCCATCTTTTTGGAGTGAGTTATTTGCCTTATGCATTCAGTAGAAAGGACAAATGCAATGAGCACCAGTGATTTCTCAGTGGTGCCCAGTGAGAGGACATGAGGAAATGGGCACAAACTTGTTCTTAAGAAGTTCTATCTAAACACAAAGAGAAAGTTCTTCACTTTGAGGGTGGCAGAGCCCTGGAACAGGCTGCCCAGAGAGGTGGCAGAGTCTCCATCACTGGACACGTTCAAAATATGCCTGGACAAATTCCTGTGCAACCTGCTCTGGGAGAACCTGCTTTGGCAGAGGGTTTGGACTAGATGATCCCTGAGGGCTGGGGCACTGACCTTAGGCTGGAACCATTGCAGGGCCCCCAGCACTCCTGTGCTTTCAGCAGCAGCCAGAGTTACCACCGGAGTTTTAATTACCAGGTTTTTAGAGCAGAGATTGTCTTTATCCATTTTGGGGAAAACTCCTCAAATAGTCTCCACAGGAGCTATTGTTTCCAGCTATCTGCAGATGTGGGATTTACAGCTGGTTTGTATTTTCTCTTTGCAACCATAGACTTTTTTTAAACAATTACTTTCTAGATGATGCAGCAAAAGAAAGAGCCAGCAGGAGAACACCCTGGTTCACCAAAGCACCACAATAGTCCCCAGTCTGCTGTGCACCCAGAGTGCAGAGCGGTGGTCCTTGTGCCCCTGATGCTGGGCAGCAAGGTGTTCATTTGGGGGAAACAAATCGCCCAGTACAACCTTGAGAAACATCTCTTTTCCCCCATCCCACCAAGAGTAACATTTCTCTCATTCTGGCTACTGAAGTGGTCACAAATTAAAAGTTTTAAGATTAATACTAACAACTACCCGTAAATGCTACTTCTGCCCATCCCACACTCTAAGGGAGAAGACACCAAAGTACACCTCTCTGAATAAAAAAAATCCCACTTCCCACAGCTGAGCAATAGCCAGATTCCAAATTACCAGTGTCCTGACCTAAAAACAAAGCCAACAAACAAACTGGTGACTAGAGGTGAAGGGCTCCACATCCCTTTATCGAGCCCTCAATTCCCCTCTACTGAACTTCAGCTCCAAAACACACTCCCCAGAACGGGACTGTAGCACCGTGGAGAAGAGGGCTGTGAAATTCTCCTACAGTACAGCTACAGAAACAAAAAAAGTACAGTAGTTCAGTGAAAAGTAAATCAGAAGCATACTGGAATCCAGTTTAACCACAGTATCTGCCAGCACGGCTATCAATGCATTAATCAGCTACATGAAAGTTAAGCTTGAATCCTGTAGGACAGCTGAGTTCTGCCAAAATATATCCATCAGCTCCCTCATCTTAAATCCAAAACTCGCTACTGGAGGAGCACCCTGTGTATGTGCTCACATACACACACCCTTTTTTCAGCAATTCTCTCTCAATACAGTCAGAAGGGGCAGACAATTAAACTTCCATCCCATGTCAAAACCATCCCAAGGTCCACAAAATAAGCAGATATATTTGGCATAAAACCACAGCAAGAATGTTGTTTCCAGGGACGTTCAGAGAGCTGCCACAGCACCCCGCTGCCCTGCACTCAGAAAACTGATGTTGAAGAGACACACACACACACACACCCCTCAAAAAAAAGCCAAAACATTCCATATGGGGTCACACGCTGACCTAACTCAGCACCTCTCGCCCCATAAGAAGTAGAGCAGCAAACAAATTAATAGCTGGATCACTGTCATGCCAATATTCCAAGCGCACACAACCCTAAACCACCTTCCTAAGTTTTTTTGGTTTTAGCCAAAGAACTAAAAAGCATGTGAGTATCACATTTATTCTGCTGCACGACGAGAATCTGATGATATTCCAGCAGCGTATCATTTCACCTGGGCTAACTGAAATATTCAGTTACACAACAGCTAATCATGAATAGAAGATAAGCTCAGAGATAAAAATAGGGAGAAAGACAGAGAGACCTTGTAGCAGTTAATCAGCATGATTCATTTGTCAGACTGCCATAAAGAGCACCACCTGAAAGAGCCTTGAACTTCCCTCCAACAAATCCCTTTAAGCAATAAAACCTCTTGGGTTGCTCTTGCTTTAGTTTTCTTTCCAAGTCATTCATCAAACTCCCGCTAATCCCCAAATACGCGGGGGAATCGGAGTCCAAATGGGGAAGAGGTACAACACACCCCGTGTGTCAGTCACCCAGACAAGATTAGCAGAGGAGCAGCCCCTCACAGGGCATCGGTCTTACTCTGCTTCCATTAATAAAAAGCCCCACATGTCCCAGCAGATTTCTCCAGGACAGCTTCATCCAAAGGGTGAAGCCCTCCGTCCTCCGCAGGCTGGCTGGTGCCCAGGTATTTAAACTCACTTATCACTAGGGTTTCCAATGGCCACCAGGATCACTGTACCACAGTGAAACCACAACGGGGCCAGCAGCAAGTGGCACGGGAGAAACGCCAGGGACAACAGCAGCGAGAGCAGGGAGCTGCCAACCCGGAGATACGGGAGGCAGACTGGGATCATTGTAACCATTACCTCAGTATAGAGCGTTTCACAGAACTGGAACTGCTGCTGCCTTCTCCTTTGTCTTTGCCACGAGGCCTCACGGCAGAGGCAGAGCAGACATCACCCTCTGCTCCCAACAGCCCTTGCCAGACAAACGCAGAAGACTATTACTTTGGACGACGTGGGAGAGTTCTGCATTTGGGGCTGAACAATGGCATCCACTCAAGCCTCAGCCTCGCCCCGGCTGTTAATTAGGAAAGTAAACAAAAAATATTATAATTTAAGCCTTCACTAGATATTTGGCTTCCTAATCTCCTCTAGAGAATACTGTCAAGCTACTCTCTTGTCCAAAGCAGGGGATTTGCACTTCCATGCGAAGCCAGCTCCCCAAACCTTAATTAGAAGTGGCATTAAGTTCAAGGCAGGCTTAGGCAGATTCAGCAGCAGCAGCAGAATTTCATTAAGCCAGTCTTCCACGTGTTAACTTAATTTACCCATTTAAGATGATGCATAATTTAAAAGCATCGAGCAGCTCCACTGCCAGACATCCATTCCCTGATCTCGCTGATGACTTACAGCAGCAACAAGGCCGTCCCTGCTTCAGGTCAACACCACCCACCAAATTATATCTGGGTCCAGATACTCATCCTTTGGGCTCTGCCACCAGCCCAGCTGTCCAACTCCAGATGTGCTAACGACATCCATTTCATCCATACTGTGTCTCTAAGTTCATCAAGTCATCTTCCCTTAAGTGTAACACAAACAGAGTTGGGATATTGAGTGTAACCAGCTGAACACTTTGCTCTGCTGAATGGCTGCTTGATGCAGGCTGGATTTTCCAGGTCTAAGCTAAACCTTTCCATTCTCACCCTTCCTGGCTGGCCTTGCTTTGGCCTGAAGCTCACCCCAACCACAGCTGCCCCACATCCCAGACACCATATTCAGCCCCTCAGCCATCACCTGATGCAGTCGGTTCCTCCAGAGCCAGATATTTTAAGCTGACCCAGGGGACCAAAGTTTAGTTATTTTAAACACTTCCTCTCGGAGCCATCTCTGGCACGACTGCAAGATTTCCACCTGCCCTTCCCATCAGCCCTGACCAATATTCTGACCCCTAGCACTAAGGAAGATGGGAAAACCATACAGATATTCCTATACATAAGGAAAGGTCCCATCTGCACTGTGACTTTAAACTGCATTTTTCTCAGCAGCATACACACATCTGGATAAAACACAAGAGAGCACCATAAACTCCATTAAGGAAACACGCTTCACCCCTCCAAGGCATGCAAGCTTGCTTTCTGCCACCGGTTAAAAACCCATCCTTTGCTTCACAGGTAGGAAACTACACACTTTTCCTTCTGATCATGACTATTACCGCTTCTCCAAACTTCCCAGACTACACAATGAGGTGGTTTGGGGTTTTTTTTTTTGATAAAACATTATGCATTATTTGTTGGAGCAGCCCCCAAATAGAAGGATGCACCACGTGCAAAGTAGCTGCCCCACACAGCCACAACCTTAAGTGGCAGCAATGGCATAGTTGTGATTTCTTTGCTGAAGTCCCCTATATAAGGGCAAGGTGCTTCAAACGAGCAGGACGAGAACGGCCGGAGCAGGATGGGTTCAATCTCCTTCCAAATGATTCAGCATGAATCACATTTTCCTCAGAACAAGCAGTTTGAACTCTGTGTGACCATCACATTTCAGCTGAGTGCAGTGAAAAAACCCCACCACCCGAATATATGCCCTATAACCTTCACTGCCATGGCTGGTGTTGCTGTTCCACTACAGCAGGTTGAGAACCACCTCTGCTTCAATACAGAAACCATGACATGACATCTTCAAAAATCCTGACATTTAACAGGTTGCTGCTGCTTTAACATATATATTTTGATTTTATTAGACCAGAAGATGAACTACATCAGTCAAACAAGTCAACTGCAAGTCACAGATGAGCATGGCTTTTAAATCACTTCTGACAAAGGTGAAAAACTACCATCTACTCAGCAAGGAAGCTGGTCTCCTACTTTAACTTCACAGAGCTACATGAAGTCAGTCTTTTCTCTACAAAAACAAAGTTGAAGACCCAGTTGTGAAATCAAAACTGTCTCCAACGAAGACAACTCTTGTTAAATCAGAATTTTAAGAGAGACTAGAATCTGAAATCTGAGACTTCCTTCAGGGAAAAGAATTCCACCAGAATTGTTCCCAACCATTTCTTTCTTTCTAACCCAAAGCAATCTATAAAAACCAGTCTGTTTGACCAAAAATATGAAATAAATACTTCTTGGGTTTTCTAATTAAAATAACATTTGGGGAAAAAAAAAAAAAAAAAAGGAAAAAAGAAGAAAAAAATTACTTCTTATGCAGCTATGGTAAGAGGACAGAAACTTCTTCCAGCACAGCAGCAGCAGCAGCAATGCTTACAATGGCACTGCACCAGAAGAGAGCCAAGCTCACAGAATTCCCAGGAAAGAGGAGGCTGTTGTTCCCAGCAGCAGGCCGTGGCTGGGATGATGTGTGTTACCCACGGGCAGTATACTCTATTTTCAGCACATATTTAGGCTTGCAAATCTTAATGGCAGAACATACTGACTTGGGATTCTTTCTTCCTGAGCTACACCACACCTTGACACCAGCAGAGAGGAAAACATGATTGAAAAATACCTCCCAAACAACACAACAGCACAGAAACCCACACATTTCAGTGATCCATCAAATCACAGGCCATTAGTTAACTGGGTTTTGCCTACAAAAGGAGTTTTTCCACTAATTTTGTTTCCATCCCTTTTTTTTAAATAAATTACCCAAATTTAAATGTCATTATGTTGATCTTGCAGCTAACCTTAAAAACCCAAAACAAAACACCAACAGGGCTTGAAGGACTCCTTATTAAATTGCTCAACACTTCTTGTGGAGTATCCTTGGTGATTCGTAACTCTGCAAGAAACAAAACTAGCTGAAGTTTTCCAGTTCCAACAACTAGACTTTGCAGCTGGATGCTGGCATTTGGACAAAAGGGGCTCTATATCAGAACTTCTGATACCCCAAAGTTTACCCAAGCTTGGCTCAGTCATACTATTTCTTACAGAAGGATTTGAATTCTGAGTTTCAATTAAACTCCCACCTTTATTTCCCTCTTTCCATGCCCTCAAAGGTGGTTGTAGGATGAGACTGCATGTGCTCAGCTGCTGTTTCAGAGAAACACAATTTGGGCAAAGATGAGGCAAATGAAAAATACCTGTGGATTTGTCCATTTTTATGCAAGTAGTCCAGCCCCTCCAGCACCTCCTTAAGGATTGTGGCTATACAAGCTTCATCCAGGACACCAGTCTTGTGTTCTCCTTTGGCCACAATGTGCTTTATAATATCCAGAACAGAGCCTAGAGAAAACAGAGTTAAAAACATTAAACTAGAAGAACAGATTCACAGCTAAGTGGACTTTATAATCACTTAATGCACAAGTCCAAGGAATGTACTGGGAGAGGAAACGACGATGGTCAGGCTCAGTCAGCAGCTGAAGCCTTTGCTGCAGGAGAGCAGAGGCAATGATACCCAGGGGTGCAGATCCTCAAGGTGGGCTGTACAATCCCTGTGATGAGAAGTAACTGAGAAGTTATACAAGTAACTGAGAAGTTATTTGAACGAGCTGAAACGTAAAGTGCACACAGACAGGAATCCTGGAAGGTTTTTCAGTAGACACCAGTGTTACAGCTGGTTTAGTACCAAGCACTGGAGAAGCAGGGCGGGGGGAAATGGAAAAAGCAGGGGGCTGCCAGGACTCACAAACTGAAGGCAACAAGCTTGATAAAATTAGACTTGCTTTTTCAGCTCTTATAAACTCAAGGGAGAAGAACAGCAAGAAAAATCTAATACATTAAGGGGTGACACCACCCTAAAAGGGAAAAAAAAAAGTGGAAATTATTAAATAGAGAACAAATGAGGCTGAATTCTCACAATAAGTCACTTCTTCACTGCATACAGAACTGGAATAGCTTAGATCCTTCCCTAGAAACATCAGGCTCTGTCCCAGCCATGGTGTGAATGACATCATCTTGCCTAACAAACCATGCTTTATGGAGCAAACCACCTCTTTGACTCGCACCCAGGAATAAACGGAGCCGATGACTCGTAACACGCCTCTTGTGCAAGGTCCTGTTTTCACAATACCTCGGGTACTGTACTCTGTATTTGCATCTGCACTGAAGGCAGTCTTCTCAGAACTGGATTTCTATCGCTCCAGTACAGAATGTCTAAGCCTGTTTTCCAGACCTCCGCTATTTAGCCCCTTCAGCCTTGGGTTTCTATGGTTTAACGAGGGGATAGTCAGCTAGTGGGATTTTCATGGACACAAAGCAATGTCAGCACTACTGGGAAGCTCTTGAAGAAGGAGAAAAGCTGGCACGGCTGCAAAGCACAAATTCCAGCCTTAATTGTCTTTGAACAGTCAGAACAACTCAGAACTAACTCAGCTCATATAGAAAAGCTGAAAGTTTATTCTTCCTAACTTGCAACCAACAAAAAAAGCAAGAGAATTAAAACATTTTTGATCTGAACAACAGTAAAAGCTGAGAAGTTCACTCTCACGAATTTGCTCAACGAGGAAATTACAGGTTCCACCTTGTAAGTTCTTGAAGCAAGCCCAAAAACACAACAGAGGTTTTCAGTTTTCTTTTCTTCCTTCAGGTTTGTATTGACAAAATCCTCTCCCTCTTTAAAACTTCTTTTATTAACTACCCTATTTGAATTTCTTGGCCCAAAAAGAAATCATGCAGATCAGCTGGTGCTGAGCAAAGCAGTTCAACTTTGCATTCTGACATGAAAGCAAAAAGGCTGCAAGATTCAAGGCTGAACACCATGGGTAAAGCCTTCTTTTGTACAACTCAATTCCCTGGGTGTGCAGTGTGCCTTCACTTGTGGGAAAGGCTATGTGCTGAGTTCATCTAACCACATGCTGCAGTCAGGAGAGTCAATATTCCGTGCCCAGCCCCACACTTTCCATCTTCTCCAGCCCACCACCATTGGTGCTCACAGGGAACACCAAGTCACCCACTAAATCCACCAAAAAGATAAACTAAGGGGAGAGGTTGAAAAGTGCTGTTTGGTTGGTGCTGAGCACAACCTCCAAACAGATGAGTTTCAGAGACAGCAAAGAAGAAAAGAAGGGGCTGAAGGAAGGAGAACACATTTGTGAATGCAGACCAGCTCCCTGGCTGCCCTGAATGGCACCTCCAGCTTCCTCTTCCCCAAAAACCTTTGCTTGGTTCCAGGTATTTGCAGAAGATACAATCTTAAACATGGCAGACACTAATAAAACAGAACAGAAATAAGAAAAAAAAAAAGAAAAAAAAGAAACTAAGTTGCCTAACATCCCCCTGACACTTCATGCAATAACACTCTTCAGCCTTCCCCTACCTTGCCTTGAGCACGGAAACACAGTCATCTTTGGTGAATCATAGAATTTCCCAGGCCAGAAAGGACCTCTAAGGTCATCTAGTCTGACCTCCCCGCAGTCAGCAGGTACACCCCCAGGTAAACCTGGTTGCCCAGGGCCCCATCGAGCCTCACCCTGAATATCTCCAGGGAAAGGGCCTCAACCACCCCCCTGGGCAACCTGTTCCAGTGGTCACCACCCTCGTGGTAAAGAACCTATTGCTAATGTCCAATCTAAATCTGCTCTTCT
>VZTM01041557.1:26949-69730 GCA_013400555.1 Jacana jacana | reverse complement strand
GTGGTGTTGAGGGATCTGGTGTAGGGGAGAACTTGTAGAGTAGGGCTGATGGTTGGACTTGATGATCACAAGGGTCTCTTCCAACCTAAATGATTCTATGATTCTATTCTATGATTCTATGATTTCTGTAGGCCCCTTCAGGGACTGGAAGGCTGCTATGAGATCTGCCCTGAGCCTCCTCTTCTCCAGGCTGAACAACCCCAGCACCCTCAACCTCTCTTCATAGCAAAGGTGCTGCAATGCCCTGAGCATCCCGGCCCTCCTCCGGATGGACCCGCTCCATCAGATTCATGTCCTTCCNTTTTTTTTCCTCTCAAATATGCCTTTTTCTGGAGAACAAACTCTCCCTTGTTTTAGAAGTCCAGTGAAAATATGTGGTTCTTCACGTACTCGTCCTCTTCCCACCCACAACTCTGTTAGCAGACTTTGTTCAAAAACATTTCCCTTCTCCTGCAAAGGGCTCAGGGAACATGAGGAGGCAGATCATATGGTCCTCAAAATTCATCTGGTCAAAAAAAATTTACAAAAAAAAAATCCTGTATTTAGCCAAATTAGAGGTTGTAATTAACCCAGAAAAGGGGGTGGGGGTTAGACAGACAAGAGGGCCTGCACAGAGCCAGCCCTCATTGTGAAAGGGCTGATTCACACCCATAACTATATCTGATCCCAACCCAGCCTCCCACTTTTTAAGCACATTCTTTAAAAACCCACTTTTGCATTGAGATGTTCAAAGGAGAGGAGGGATTTGCCAGTCTTCTACAGAAAGAAGAGGAGCAAAAAGGCTACCAGCAAAACCCTTAGTTCAGGAAACAACAGAGAAGCAACCCAAGAGACGTCTTCCCGTTGCAGAGAGTGTTGTTTTGATCACCTTCACTTTGTGCAAGGAAAAATAAAAAAAGTCTTGCTACTGGCACCACAACACAATGAAATTGTGATTTTTCCACCTCACAGATGAGTAAATTTGGAAAAAAGGTAGTGCTTCCCAATTCAACTGCAACTTCAGAAAGCCCAAGGGGCTACAAAGGAGGAAGCCACGCTGCATTGTCACACGCTGCTTCATGCTGCATTCAAAACCTCCTGCCACAGAGGACGTGGAGCAGCTGAACCACCAGACCCCCAAAGGGAAACCCACAGCTAAGCATGAAGCTGCTCTGAAAGGAGCAGTCATGGGAATTCCACTATTGAGGGAAACACCTTCTGGTAGAAGGTAGATACTGCATTGAATTTACCAGGCTGATGCCAAAATGCAGTCATTCCCGAGGATCTCAGTTAAGCATGTGACACACTTACTAGGGTAAGATCTCCACTGCCTGAGGCTGTGGACAGGTTCTCACACCAGCTGCCTCACACTCACAGATTAGGAGGTGAAACCCCATCCTTAGTCTAAGGGGAAAAATGACAGTGGCCTGCTCCCCATCCAGCAATGTTTAACTGCTAGAATTTAACTGGAAACTAATTCAGCCAAACTGGAACCAAAATCCAACCTACACAAAAATGTGTGCTTTACAAACTTATCATCCCTTCTCCAAAACACCAACAAGATTGCTGACACTGCCAGTGTCTTCTAAAACAGTTTAAGAGTAACTGAGGAAGTTAAGGGTACACCCAAATACAGTTGGATCTGATTAAACTTAACCTCAGTACAGGTTTGTGCTCTGTGTACACAAAGAGATTGAATACTTTGCAAAACAAACATCTCCCACAACCTAGCATCCAGAAGATCAGCTTCACGGTGGAGATAAGGCACTTATTCTATATCAGAGAACAGTTACAATATTATCAAGAAAATAAAAAATCCATTACAATGACTTTTTTCAAGAAATCTTTGACTCCTCCCTAGAACACATCTCCTATTTCAGGTAATACTGTGAAGGGTTCTGTATCACATGAGGCATTATGTTTGATCACAACAGCTCTCTCCTGATTTTTCTCATTAGAAATGCACAAGAAGCAGCTGCAGATTCACAGAACAGGGTGGTCAGGCTTAAGCAAAAAAGAAGTTAAGTTTGGCTGAGGGCGACTTGAAAGCTCTTCCAAGCCCAGAAGGGGAAGCATATCAGGAAAAGTCAAAACAAGACAGGAAAGAGCCAAACTAGAGCCTAAATGTAAATATAAACAATGCTGTCATTAATAAGGATGTTTAAAGAAGTCTGGTGATGAGTAACTGATCTCAAAGCCCCACAGAAGACAAAAGAAAGGAGAGGATACTTAGAGATTGCTGTGGAAAAAATGCAGTGACAAACAAATTCCTGCCCATCAAATATACACTGAGCAGCACACGAACAGGAAGCCTACAAAGATATTGTGCAATTTGATAAAGCACTGAGCATTATTTATCATTCATCAGGAATTAAAATGCCTCAGTATATTCTGATGCCCACTGCAAACTGCGATACGTCTACTTAGTAAAGCACAATCTCTCAGCAACTGAAAATGAAGGGGTTTTCTGCTCCAACTCGTGAGCTTCCTCACCTGCTCTGAACTCTGCGAATGCAATAGCTCTAATGCCAGCAGAACTCACTGGGAGGTAGCTGTTAAACACCTGGTAACACCCAACCTCCTCTAACTACCACAGGTCAAAGACAAACACGCAGTGACCATCATTAAGAGTAGATTAGATGTGGTGTTGAGGGATCTCGTGTAGGGGAGAACTCGTAGAGTAGGGCTGATGGTTGGACTTGATGATCCCAGGGGTCTCTGCCAACCTATATGATTCTATGATCTTTTCTAGAGTCCTCATTGCTCACAGGAGTCCTGCAGACAGGCTTAACACCTGCCCAGCTGCACAAAGGAACAGATACCTATCAGAAGTGAAGATAGATAGAACAGATACCTAACAGAAGTGAAGAGCAGTTCACCTTGCCCATTTTGTCATGGCTACAGCATATATAACCAGGCCTGACTCAGATCCACAGAAGCCAATTCCAGCTTTCCAGAAGGAAGTCCTTGATTTCCACCCATTTCAGCAGTATCTGGGCAATGAAGATGCAACAAATCGACGAGCAGAGCCATACCCTGACTTTGAAAGAGAGGGTTACTCGGTTTTCATGCATTTACACCAGGCAGACCATTTGCAATGGACTATTTTGACCCCAAGGAAGCACAGTCCGATCTTGCACCCCAGGTGTACCCAGTAAAAATCATCTCCTTCAGCTCCCTGTACTTTGCACCACCCCAGTCTTTTCTTCGGCAACAAAATGAGATTAAAGAGCTCCACGGCTCACTACCTCCCTGTTGTGCCAATGCATCTGCTTACAAAGCCAGACTGTAAATGAGATCACCAGAGTAATTGGTAATCCAGTCTTCCAGGCGGGGTGGAGACCCAGCAGCCTGGAACTCCTTAAACCAGCTTTGCTGCTGGAGAAAACTCCTGTGTAATCATAGCCTGGGGGCAAGAAGTCCTAATTGTTCCACTGATTCACTTTCAACAGCAAGCCACCACAAAACATCTACGCTTCCTGTTCCAAATCCAAAAGGCATTTCTTTGACCTCACCTACATCAGCAAGCAATAATGGCATTTAGGAAGCCTGATTTCGACATTTCTCCTCAGGAGAGGAGGAAAATGTCCATGTGACAGTCATCAGCCAGGCTGCTCAATGCCTCAGCACATGAGGCTGAAGCAGAGAAGGGTACAAAAACCTGAGCAGGGAAGAAAGCTTGTTTAGAACAAGATTACAGATAAATGCAGGGCTATCACAGCTGGAATTTTACGTGCCCCCAGAGGCAAAAGAAATGTGCAGCAGGGCCAGTTGCTGTGGGAATCTTCATCTGGCATGATATACTCCAACCTAAGTGACAGGACAAAGACACAGGACACATTTAAAGGAGGAGTTTTCTTTGCATTTAATTTGTAGGATAAGCAGAACAAATGTAATACTCTACCTTGATTTGCAACAAAAAGGAACAAGAAAAGCAGGTAACAATAACTGCATTGATCTGTCATTTAGAGGCCTGGCATAAACAGGGAGAACAGCGCTGGGGATCACTACACTATTGTGTGAGAATCAAGATCTGCCCCAAGCCTCTTGGACACTGATGCTGAACACGTTGCATCTTTGAGAAGCAGGAGCTGGCAGGATTCACTGCGGCTTCTTTTAAGACATCGCAGCAGAAGTCAATGGTTTCAGTGAGCCTGAGTGTCAGCAGAGCCAAGAATTAAATCTGCATCTTGTCTGCCTCAAAAACAGGGGAAGAAAACAGAAAAGAAAAAGGAACAGCTGCTTGAATTCAGTACTTCTGGGATGGAGGAATGCAACGAGAGAGCACCGAAAGAAAGGATAGAAAAAGTCTTACAAAACAAAAAGACATCTAAGGAGATTGCTGGGGTTACTGGTTTTGAAGTTGCTTCTTCACTCTGGCTAAATCACCTCAGCACAGAGGGAGAGTTAAGGAAACTTCCACTTCTTGCCTCCTTCCCTTTAGAGCACTTGCATGGATGTTTAAGAAATACAAGATTAAGGCAGGAAGCAAGATAACACAATAGAGGGGACAAAACAGCCTATTGAAGTTGAGACTGAGACACTGATAAGACAAAATCTGAGGATGAACTCCTATTTTTTGTGCTTTTTCCTATTATAGCCAGGAGTGACAACGTGACACTATTCTGCAATCGTGTACAGTCCCTACCACCTCCTGCTTCTGACTTATCCCACCCCTAATTGTTTGGAATTACGTTCTGTCCTGTCTCTACAAATAAAATGAAAAACCTTCCAGATGGACTCAAAACAGCGTAGCTCTCTCTTAACAACTCAACATAAACATGAGACTTTCTAAGAACCTGTGGCCTATGTTTTGATCATAAGTCACTGCTGGAATTAGGAGAGGCCAGGTCAGAGATAAGCCTGGCAGAAGTAGAAGAAGATGCCTCCATCAAGGAGGTAGGACCTAAGACTTGCCATATATCCCTTTTGGTCTGGCCTGCTGAATCTCCAGCCAAGCACTTCATCAGATAATCAAGATGAAAGGCTGAAGTAATGGGTTGATTGAATCATCTTTAAAACTTTTGGAAAATAAAAGGTTTAGCTATTTCAATACAGTAATCTCCTTAGCAGATTTAATTAGGAGCCTTCCAGAAGGCAGAAGATCCAAAAGCCCTATCTGGAAACATTTCAATATTTAAAGGATTTACACAGTTTAAAAATATTTTGGAGATCTCATCTGCTGTAGGCTAGGACAGTAAAAATTGTTGTGTGATGTAGCAAAGCACCACAGACAGCTGTTTCACAGGAGCAACTGTTTTGCAGAGTTAGCCACAGGCTTGGGTCACCTGTGAAATCAGAGCCCTTGTTGAAACCAGTGAGAATTTAGAGGAGCAAACAGGTCACAGTCAGAAAAAGGACGAGAACAAGAGGACAGCTGCTCCTCTTCCTACTAAAAAGCCGCAGGAGTTCGAGGGCAGGCCTGGGCTTCAGATGGCTTCAAAAAGGCACGGGTAAAATTCCTGACAGGGGAATGCCAGCGAGGCAAAGAGCAGGTCAGCAGCTGCCTGGAAATAGCCACTGGTGTTCAGTTTGAAGCACCATTGAACCAAAAGGCCCAGGTGCCAAATTGATATTGCTAAGCTTAGATCCCTACAGAAGAGCTTCATCACTGAAAGAAAGGGTCTGAAATTCTAACTGAAGGGAAGAGAAACAGCAGATACTTCACAAACTGACCCAGGCACATCACCAGATCTGAAAGAGGGTGTCAGAAGAACTGGACACACCAGCACCTCCTGTCACTACCAGCTGGATATCGTCACAGGCACATTTCTGCCATGAGTAACAACTACGCTCTACATTTGCTTCAGTGTCAAACCTGCCAGCTCTGTCAGCTTCCAGCAGGACCTTCAACCAGCCTGAAGATGATGGAGTGGAGCATCTCCCATAGGAGGAAAGACTGAGAGAGTTGGGTCTCTTGAGCTTGGAGAAGAGGAGACTGAGGGGTGACCTCATGAATGTTTATAAATATGTAAAGGGTGAGTGTCAGGAGGATGGAGCCAGGCTCTTCTCAGTGACATCCAATGATAGGACAAGGGGTAATGGGTGCAAGCTGGAACGAAGGAGATTCCAGTTAAATATGAGGAAAAGCTTCTTCATGGTGAGGGTGAGGGAACACTAGCAGGGGCTGCCCAGGGAGGTTGTGGAGTCTCCTTCTCTGGAGACATTCCAAACCCACCTGGAGGCGTTCCTGTGTGACCTGCTCTGGGTGTTCCTGCTCCAGCAGGGGATTTGACTGGATGAGCTTTCAAGGTCCCTTCTAATCCCCAAGATTCTGTGTGATTCTGTGTGACTGGGCTCTGATGCACGTGGGCAGTTTCAGGTGCTACTCCCCAACAGCTCAGCACTACGATACCTCCTCACAGTTGAGGTTCTTTCAGAGATGGAAAACGGTACCTTCCACCAACCCAGCACTTTGCAAAGCTCAGACAAATGAGTTCCATTTCGGCAGCAAGGCCACTCCAGCAATTAAGGTGCACTCGAAGGCACCGTCTGGCTGCTCACAGAGGAGCAAGCTGCTCTCATCAGACAGCAACACTTCATGGGTTTACACCATTTTCCCCTGCGAGACACTTGCATGTATGACTGGGTTTAAGATTTCAACAAAATGACTGCGACCAGAAAAGAAATTAAACTGCACTTACAACAACAAAGACGTGCCTTACAGACTGGTTTGCCTTGTGGGCTGTTTATCAAAGGAATAAGAGCAGGGTAAGTAGGCAGAAATCAAAACCAGTTTCAGCCTGAAAACAGATGCCAGCATGCACTGACACTGATGGAAGAGAAGCAATAAAGTTCTGAACTTTTACTCAGAATAAATTCCTAAGTACAAGAGCTGCAATCAAGATACAGAAAGAACCAAAACAGATTTGGTATTTGCTTACTGGGATGGACAAATCTCAGTCTGTGCTCTCTGAACAGTCAGATAGAATAAAAAAACCTGTGCCCTGGTTTGGGGTTTTCTTTCCCCCGCTCCTTTCTGGTCTATAAAAAAAAGCTCCAAGGTTTTTTCTGTTGAGAAAGTCAGATCATTATTTTTCTCACTGGACAACAGATGACTACACAACTACCCAGTTTGTTACTGATAAGAAGCTGAAAGGAAGGAGAAGCTGTTTTTAAAGTGCCTCTTGTTACATAAATCACTCAGCCTAAAAACAACTGGAAATAGTCTCATTAAAAGTGAATGAAAAAGCTCTTCAGGCAGAAGGCTCCAATACACAAGGTTCTTCACCCACCCTCAAGATAGCCCTGCAGGATTTGCCAGTGAGATCTAAGACCAGATTTCTGAAGTACAGCTGTGAAAAACAGTATACAGTGAAAACAGCTAAAAAATACTTCTTGAAGGACCTTCCTGCATAAAAGTAGGGACAGGTCACTCTCAGAATTTTTCTGTCTGTTTTAGAAATACTCCCAAGCCCCCAATGTTTCATTTTAAGTGCAAAAAATTTAACATTGGCTCATAGAAGTGATGGGGGAGATGTATTACGCTGCTACTAGTCCATCTTTTATTGTATGACCCTAATCTTGAACAGATGCAACAGAGTAAGTTGAGCAGTGAAACTTGGAACTGTAGAGCCACAGCACAGTATTTAAGTTAGAAGATCATTGGAGTTTCAACCCCCCGGCCATGGGCAGGGACACCTCCCACCAGACCAGGTTGCTCAAAGCCCCATCCAGCCTGGCCTTGAACCCCTCCAGGGATGGGGCATCCACAGCTTCTCTGGGCAACCTGGGCCACTGTCTCACAGTAAAGAGCTTCTTCCTGGTATCTAATTTAAATCTCCCACTTTCTTTAAAACTATTACCCCACACCGTATCCCTACATGCCCCTGTAAGAAGTCCCTCTCCAGCTCTCCTGTAACTCCCTTCAGACACTGGAAGGCTGCTCTAAGGGAGCCTTTTCTTCTCCAGGCTGAACGACCCCAACTCTCTCAGCATGTCCTCACAGCAGAGGTGCTCCAGCCCTCCGAGCATCTTCATGGTTTCATAGCACTACTGTAGTGAAAGGAACCCCACTTTAGTGCCAGAGCTGCACAAGGTCGCTTCTCAATCTGTATAATGTAGAAGCCCACTCAAAGTGAGTATTAAATGACAAACAGGCCATCATTCACACCACCAACAGGCAGGTTCTGAAGCAATGATTACTTCTCCAGAAGTTTTTGAGGACTTCATCTTCACACTTGTGCTACCTTGATAATGAAGAGACAGCCCATAAAGAATCTGATTCTTTTTTTCTACCTTAACACAGAATTAATAAAATAAAATAGAGGACAAAAAAAAGCAACACTTAGAGCAGTGAGAGTAAGCCTGATCCTGACTTGGTTCTTACAGAAAACTACTGTGAAAATACTAGCTGAGGCAGCTGTACATTTTCTTCAAAGAGGTTGTGCTCTCTGCTGAAGAAGGCCAAGGACGTTGCTGCTGTCTCTCCTGCACCCCTGAAATGCCATTTCCTCGTGTTGTGGAAACCTTCCCCTACATACACTTCTTTAGACACACAGCAAAACTACTTGCATTAAGTGGGCAGAGGCTTCTTTTCTACACACAAACAGCAATCACATCTTTGATGATCTGTTAGGTGTCCCTCCAGGAAAAGAGATGGTTTTACTTCATGACACATAAGCACATGAGACATTAAAAGCCCTTTAAGGCAGACTTAAGTTGGCATAAAATGTGATTGTCCCCAAGAGAACTGCTAAAGTTCTCCAAAGATCTTCAAAGACACATGTTTTATGGTCATTGTCGAGCCCTTGTGGAAAAAGCCAACTGGTTTAGCCAGAGTTTTCCACATCATCTTCTGGCATTTTACAGTCCTCAGTATTGAGCCAAAAAGTTCTCATAAAAAGCAAGAAAACAGTTGGGTTTTGGTTGCTGGTTTTGTTTTTTGTTTTTTTTCAACTTTCAATTCTTTCTCACTAGGGTGCCAGGAAAATGAAGTCTTCCTAAAGAAAGGCCTGAGATTTAGCAGCAGTCCTACATGTTATCATCCAGAACTTGATTTTCTTTCTTTTCACCACTGTAACTTAAACAGGATTCCTGGAAAATATGATGACATCAAAGTAAGCAGTACTGATAAGAAGTTTTCAAACACTCTCTCTAAAAAGAAGGGGGGAAAAAAAGAGCTGTTCCTCCAGTGTCTGAGAGAATATATCCAGAGGGGAAAGTTTCCCTGGCTCTGCGTTCACTAGCCAGTGATGTGAAATTGTCCCCAGTTTTCCCAGTTATTTTGTGCACTAGAACAAGTGGGTGAAGGAATCCAGCTCTGAGCAACAACACTACAACCAGACAAGCTGCATTCAAGGCAGATGTCCTCGTCCCTTTTTAAGGCTACACACTGGCTTTATAGGAATAGCTCTGCCTGAGATAGAGGCGATTTAGAAGTTGCTCAGAAGGGCAGCCCACGTGAATAGAATGGCTGGTGACCAACAAGCCTTATGAGGATCGATTGAGGGAGTTGGGGTTGTTTAGTTTGAGGAAGAGGAGGCTGAGGGGAGACCTCATCACTCTCTACAACTGCTTGAAAGGGCACTGTAGAGAGATTGGTGCTGGTCTCTTCTCAAGGGCAATGAGCAACAGGACAAGAGGGAATGGCTGCAAGCTGCAGCAGGGTAGGGTTAGGCTGGATATTAGGAAAAAAATTTTTCACGGAGAGAGTGGTCAGTCAGTGGAATCAGCTGCCCAGGGAGGTGGTGGAGTCACCCTCCCTGACTGTGTTTAAGAGTAGATTAGATGTGGGGTTGAGGGATCTGGTGTAGGGGAGAACTTGTAGAGGAGGGCTGATGGTTGGACTTGATGATCCCAGGGGTCTCTTCCAACCTAAATGATTCTATTCTATTCTAAGCCATCAGCAGCAACCAAGCCTCCGAGCAGCGAGGGAGGGAGCAAAAGGTCAAGGAACCAGCGTTGCAAGAGGAGTGGAAGGTCTCACAATAAAGCTAGTGGAACTGGTTGGGCTCAGTGGAATGTGTTGCACACTTCCCTGGTTCAAAAGCTCATCCAAGGCTCACAGAGCCTTTGTTGCCTTTTATTTTTTGCTAAGTGACCCGAGAAGCGCCACTTCAGATCCATCACTTGAGAAGATGACAAAGAGATTTATTTTTTAGAACTTCAGGCTGGTTTCAACTACTGTATCTGCACTTCCATTTCTCTTGCCAACATCTGAAGTCATAAGCTGCAGTTTTCAAATACTCAAGTGAGTCATTCAGCAAACACATACAAAGTAACTCTGAAACACTGTCAAATACACCAAATAGGAGGGGAAGAAAAGCGAGCACGGTCACGCAGTTCGGTTTTACTACTGATGTCCATAAGATGAGAAGCTGTTTCTGAGCTGAAGTTATAGTTACTTGGGCTGGGTTGAAGTTAAATACTGTTACTCAATAATCTTAATTCACAAGTGGAAAGTTTAGGAGGGAAACAAGGGAGAGGGTACTACAGGAAGACAGCTTTTTATGTCACCTTTTAGGGTAAGGAAATCAGACCACTCACCTCCACTAAGTAACTTCATCACCAGCCAAAGCTCATCTTTCACCACGAACGACGTGTAGTAAGATACAATGTTGGGGTGATGACACTGACTCATGGCTTGAATTTCTTTCTGTAGAGAAAAATAACGTGTTAGCAGTTGGACCCAGTGATTACTGTTCCCCAGGCACCGAAGTTCTCCTCCTCAAGACACAAAGAGGGTGCAAAGAAAAAGGATATCTAGAAACTAAAAGGTAGAAAATCCAGAAATACCCTTAACACTCAGCCTGCACCATATGCTAGGGCCCAAAGGCATTTTAGGGTGCTCTTCCTGTCTGTCTAGGAGAAAGAAAAAGTTGACCAAAACCCACTTGGCAGAGGCAGCGTGCAGCTACAACAGGGTATTCCTGCACACTCACACCAGTTTGTTACCTAAGAAGCTCATGCTGACTCCTCCTTTCAGTGAGACATTACACAACAGATGCTTAATCTGCTGAAGACTATCATTTGGATGAGAAAGGGAAATATTTGCTGCCAAGATAAGGAAAAAAAAAAAGGCCTCTTATTCCTACTGCTTCTTCCCAGCAGGAAAGCAGATGGCCTAGCTCAATCAGGTTGGAGGCACAAAGGACAGCTATATCTTTTGTCATACTGGAAGAAGGGGGAAGTCAGTCGGAGATGAGGAAGTCATTAGCGACTACAGTTGGAGTGCAGTGTGAAATACACTCAGATATTGAATTGGTTTTGAGTTTTGACTGTGCATATCCCTAAATTTGGTTATGGGTGAAGGGTTGAGGTTTTCCAGGTTACAGAGGGAACAACAGCTCAGAGAGCATTGACTGACTTTTCATTTTGTGGGCACATACATACAGTGTTGACATAAAGCCTCACAGTTTTTTGACCGTCCATAGACAAAAGCCATCCATTAAGCCAAGCCTGGCGCCCTGCACCATACTCCCAGATGGGCCCTTGTGCTTCAGCCAAGCTGGTAGCTTCAGCTGAGCCCCCCAACCTGTCAAGCTGTATCCTCCAGCATCATCCATGCAGGACATCCATCCCCTGATGTCCTGAACTTACACTCTCTGCTAAGACATTCCTCCACTGACCACACAGATGCCACTTGCTCTTCAAAGGTTTAATCACTGCTCACTCTGTCCGTGACACTGACTCAGTCAAGTCCCATAATCCCAAACACACAAGGAAAGAGGAGAGCAAGGGCCCTTGGCACCTTGATCCTTTCCTTTCTCTAAGCACAAGACCCCCCTGGTACCAAAGTACAAAAGAAAGCTCTGAGAAGGATTCACCCATGTCTAGGACATTACACAGACACAGCAGTTTTTTCTTCTCCTGCCCATATACACAGCTCTGCTTGTGACTGAGGACAGAGTAAAGGCACACTGCTTTCCCCTTGGCAAGGGTTTAGCTGGCAGTCACAGAATCATTTCAGTTGGAAGAGACCCTTGGGATCATCAAATCCAACCATCAGCCCCACTCTACAAGTTCTCCCCTACACCATATCTCCCAACACCACATCTAATCGACCCTTAAACACATTCAGGGATGGTGACTCCACCACCTCCCTGGGCAGCCCATTCCAGGTTCTGACCACTCTTTCTGGGAAGAATTTTTTCCTAATGTTCAGCCTAACAGTCAGTAGTCACAGCTACAAAGAAACACACTAATGTTGATTTACCCACTTTCATGCTGCTTTTCAGGGAGTAAGTGCATTTGAGGAATGAAACGCAATTGGCTCCTCTTTCTGCTGCCCCAGAAAAGGCACCAACTTTCCAGGAAACTCCAATAAGCAGATTAAAGAAGAATCCTTCTAAACAGGAAAGGATATTTGAAGGGCTGGGGAGCAGGCTATTCATCTCAGAGTAGCCTGCTGGTTGACTAAAAGCCACTCTGTGAAAATAAATACAGCCTGAAACAATATCCTCTGCGTACTCCAATAGCTCCAGCTCCCTCCTTGCTAACACTTGCTTGTGTCAAGCTATTTTTCAAAAAGGAGATCAATCAGCACCTTTAGAGTTTCCTAATGCTTTCCATTTAAGTCTCTTCACAATGCAGGAAGCCCCCTCAGCAGACAAAGCTGACCACAAAACCAGTCTTTTTACTTCCCAGCTTCAAATTATACTAAGGGGTGGATGGGAACCGGGGCCCTGGATAACATCGTTCAGATTCCATCACCGGTTTGTGGCTTCTGTCACACTCTTTGCATAAAACCCAGCTGTTTGGGGAGCTCTGGGCTGCTGTCTGTGAGTGTCAGACTTGTGATTCACACAACCTTTGTGGACTCATTGAGCTCCGGGTTTCAAACTCATTTGCTCACCCCAGCGTTAGTTTGGATTTGCTCAGAGCACTGGACTGAGCCCCTAATCAAGGGACCATAAATCCTGGGACACAATCTTGGTCCCCAAGCCCGAAATTAGCAATCAGCCAAAGCTTTTATATCCATTTTAAGCTTTTTTTAAAAAAAGACATGCAAGCAAATCCAGGTGCCTAACTTCCCTCTCTTGACAATTAAACATCCACACATGTACAAGTGACACCAGAGGAAGCACGGGTGGAAAGCAGCAACAGGACACTGGTTAATCATCCCATCAGCTGGCCCTGCCCCAAATCCCCCATTCCCAGCAATTACCTAGAAGAGCTGTTTTTATCTTCCCTTAGCTAGCCCACTCCAAATATTTTGAACCGGCTCCCTGGGAGATCAAGAGAGTAATACAAGAAATATACACAAACATTACACATTTTTTTTAATGGATTAGTGTACTCCACTGGAATTCAGGAGATGGTGAGACAAAGTCTGGACTAAGTTTACTTCAGAGCCTAGACCTGGGTCAGCTCTTTGCCATTCAAGCAGCTCCATCCTACAGCATATTGCAGAGGCATTCCATGATGCTGAGTTACTATTTTATTGTTTTCCAAAAAACTTCCTCTCTCTTCCTTTGCCACAGCCTGCTCCCCAGGCTGGGAAGCACAAGTGGAAAAAACAAACCAAAAGGAAGCTGAAGCCTGTCATATGCTTTGGTGCACAAAGAAGGAAAATAAATAATCACAAACCTGGTCTAGGCAATTAAACACCTCTGTCAGCCAGGGGCCGTGTAACACAGGCAGATTAAACCATTTCTCACACGGTGCAGCACAGCTCTGAATAATTAATTGCATCACAACCCATAATTTTCAGCGGGTTTACATCATTGCCAAGAAGAGGGAGCAGCAGCCAGGGCAGACTTTCCCTCTCACCCACGTCCCCCCACCCCAATTGCAATAGTTTTCAAGGCTGATCTCACACCAGCTACATCAAAGCTTCGCTCCTCTTCGCCCCCACAGAGGGTACCACCATCCTGGAGGCTCAATGCATCCAACTGTCTTAACTGACAGAGGCGAATCACAGTGGGCTTTGCAGCTAAAACACTTCCTTGCATAATTGAAAGCAAGCCAACAGCGTGGTACCTACAACAGGCTGTGCTACAGCAGCACAGGAGCCAGGGCAGGAGAGGTGCAGCTAAGGCAGGAATCCCAGTCAAGGATCACTGGGGAGCTCTGCTCCAAAGCAGAACTAACAGAAAGAGGGAGCAGAAAGGGATAAAACGCAGCAATAACCCTTCTGTGTATAATCAGAGCAGCTTTAACATGATCTCCAAAGTTTTCCAGAGTGTTCACTGCTCTTCAAACTCAAAAAAATCGTAGCAGGCAAAGATTTCTTCCCCCTGCCTCCTCCCTAACAAGGCTGCTATCTCCAAATTACACAAAGAAGAAATCATTGACTTCCAGCTGTGCTCCCCTCACTTTCACTAACATCAAACCTATACTGGAAGATTGAATCACAGAACTATGAGGGTCACAAGGGATCTCTGGAGATCATCTAGTCCAACCCCCTGCCAAAGCAGGGTTACCCAAACAGGGTTCCTGTCATCAGCCTGGACAAGAACCCGGAACGCATCCAGGTGGGTTTTTAATAAATCCAGAGGAGAGTCCAAAACCTCCCTGGGCAGTTCCCTGTTCCAGTGCTCTGGCACCCTCCAAGGAAAGAGGTTCCTCATGTTGAGATGGAATTTCCTGCGTTCCAGCTTGTGCCAAATGGCCCTTGTCCTGGCACCACTGAGAAGAGTTTGGCCTCATCTTCTTGACACCCATGCTTTAGATACTGATCAGCATTAATGAGATCCCCTCTCAGTCTCCTCCAGGCTAAAAAGACCTTGATCATCTTTCTAGCCCTCTGCTGGACTCTTTCCAGTAGTTCCGTGTCTTTCTTGAACTGGAGAGCCCAGAACTGGTCCCAGTGCCCCAGATGTGGCCTCACCAGCGCAGAGCCCTCCCCGAGGATGACCCCCCTTCACCTACTGGCCACACTCTTCTTAAAGTGCCCCAAGAGACCTCTGGCCACAAGGGTACATTGCTGGCTCACGGCCAACTTGTCCACCAGGACTCCCAGGTCTCTCCCTGTAGAGCTGCTTTCCAGCAGGTCAACCCCTAACCTGTACTGATGTGGGGGGTTATTCCTCCCAAGGGGCAGGACTAAACAGAAAATCTCAGTGATTTCTACACCTCTGTAATAAGTCAGTGCTAAACATCAGAATTTATTTGGGCTGATATATATATACAACTTAAGTTGGAAATGTTGCTTTATTCCTCACTCTGCCAACAGTTAAGGATGACTTGATGACCCCTCAAACCATCCCCAGACCCAGTGGATTGCAGACAGCTCTTCCATCCATCCAGTTGCATACTCACAGCCACCCCTCACATTTGATGGCCTCAGTTACGAGACACAGCCTTACTGCCAATTCCCCATTTCAGGATCCATAAATTACACCGCCTTCTGCTCAGCTAGAGAATGACTTACTGATAAAAACATGTCTAGACACAGGCAATGGTTTCGGGATGGTTACATGCTCACCCTGGGCTAGATATTAAAAATATCTGCACTGTCAAATAACAAAAGCAAATAGACTGGGATTAGCTATAAAGGTCTCCGTGTCCTCCATTAAGGGTTCTGATGAATGTTTTCAGTACTTGTGCGGGGAATAAAAGCAGCATTTCAAGGCTTCTGAAACACTAATAAAACCGCTGTGAAGTATAATTTAGAATCGTAAGAAGCCTATTAGTCTCCTCCAAGTCAGACATACTTCTGGAGATCTGCTTTTTGGGAAGTGCATTTATTTGCCCACCGACGTACAACTGCAGTTGAGTTTAGAGGAAGAGGGATACAAAGCGCGTAAGGCTGTAGTTAAGCTACAAGCTGAACTTTCTTACTGCTGTTTTCTGTTCACATCATCACCATCTACTCTTTTGTGTTTATCTGCCCCCCAGGCATGTTTCAAAAGACACTTGCTCTCAAATACAAAGGATGAAAAATTGAGTTTTACTTCCTACACGTTGACATTAACTCAAGAGATACAAGAGAGTCTGCTTTCATGTGGCTACCTGCAACTTCAGAGGAATCCAGAGAGCTGTCAGCTTGGCTACCCTGCTCAGAGGCAAGCACCACCATGAGAGAACTGGGGAGGGAAAGCACACCCAGGGAGAGGGGGGGTGGAAATCAAAGCAGGGCAGATGTCAGCTCCCACTAGAATAAATCAATATTCCAACTGCAGCTGGCAAAGAACTTCTCTCTAGGCTGAAATCTCAAGGTCTAAGGCATTCAAGCTCCTCTTCATCCTTTTAAAGCAGGATTTAGAGCTTTGGTCCTACAGGCAGCCATAACTGCTCACATTTTGCTGCAAATGAAATTCTAATGGATTAACTAAATAGTTGTAAAACCAAGAATATTAATTTATTTCCCCTTTTAAACATCAGCATAAGACAAAAAAATAAAACCAAACACATTCCTCTCCCACAATCAATGAGAGACACTTTGTGAAGGAGATGGGGAAGAGCACGGAGCTCAAAATCAGACATTCTGATGCACCTCTCGCATCCAGATTATCCAGTTCAGCTCCGTACCTCAAGATGTGGCTACAGGAGAGGAAATAGGCTGGAAGAATTAGGAAGGGGTTAGATCAGCCCACCCAGAGCAACAGTGGGGAAAAAAAAAAACAAACACCCAAACAATTCTGAAAGCAACTGAAAGTTTTCATCCATTAATTAATCTGAGGTGATGGGAACAAACCACCCCTGTGGGAAGTCACTCAGCGGTTGCCTATTCCAATGCCTGTTCTTCAGCATGGTTCAGTAGTCATTCCTTCTCTCAAGGTCTGCAGCATTAGAGAGAACATACTGAAGGAAGCAGATGTTTCAAATTGTTATGGTGTAACAGCTTAATTTGTACCTTTTTTAATTGGTTTCAGCCACAAAGCAAATGGGGCAACTGACTCATCTCATAGATCCAAGCGAAAGCAGCTTTACCCACTTTGCCAATTAACATCTGACTGACCCTTACAGTTGTTCAGATCAATATTCAGTGTTTAAAGCTCCACAATGCCTTGAATTTGTGATTAATACAAAGAGTCAGTTGCAAACTCTAAAATTATTTATATACACCATCTCCTGTTCATCCAGGCCACGTGAAGGAAGACATTCAGGATTTCACCACCCATTCATCTTTATGCTCAAACTGAACTTTACCCACCCCAGCCCCCAAAAAAAAACAACCAAACACCTTCAACCAGCACCATAATTAAGATTTGTGTTGTTGCTGCCTTGAGAAACAACTGTACACAGCTCAGGTTTAAGTCTTCTGTAAAGCTGGAATCCCACCATCCACAAAAACACATAACAGATGATATCAAATGACCACGCAGAAGCCACATATTATACATCAGACTCTTTGGCACTGACACCTGGTGACTTTTGGCCCTGGAGCAAGTGTAAAGGTCCTCAGGACTGAAAAGGGAATTATTATGGCAACTCCCATAAGATGACAGGCATGGATGAAATGCCTGTACTACTTCTACAGCAGACTGTTGCTTTGTTCCCAACAGCCTTATAGGCTGGTTAATCCACTTGGAACTCCTCTGTCAGATCAAAGCCACTTCAATATCCTGTCCAAGTCTTCAAAAGAAGGTGTAAAAGCCTATAACAAGCAGTTACACAATTATTTGCCCAGAGGGAAGAGTTCTCACTAAGCCTGGGCAGTTAACAGTTGGCTAATGCTTTAAACCAAGAGAGTTCATAATCCTTTTTTTAAATCCTATCTAATTTAACCTTCTCAACTATAGGTTGATTTACTTAATCTCACACAATGTTTGATCTCCGTGTTATTGGCAGCAAGCTCCCCAGGTGAATTCCATGAAATTCGAGAGGACACTTCTTTTTACTGCAGTTAAATTTGCTTCTCTAACTGCCCTCTGACCATAGCAGTGGAGGAGCAGTACCTTCACTTCACTCCTCTTAGGTGTAAGACCTGTCAGGCCCAGTCCTACCAGTCTCTGGACTAGAAAGTGTTTGGAGTCTCCTTCTAGGAGCAGCAAAACCACAATTTCCGTGCTCCTTCCTGAACCATCTCCTGTTAAACCACCTCAGGAACTAAACAGGCAGCAGTTCCCCCCAGCTGGGAAAGCCCAGTGTGAAATAATCCATAGGTTATGTTCCCCTCCCTGCCATTCAGTGCTCCTACTAACTGTTAGGTGGACAACCCGTGTCATCTGCTACTCCAAGCAGAGAGGAACACCACCCATCTGGATGAAAGCAAGCTAACTCAGCTTTAATTGCATGAAAATGAAGCAGAGACAGCGGGGAGATTTAAGGCCTTTTAGATCAATATTTGAATAACTTGAAGCCAGGTTATTTCAAGGCAGATGTTACACCACTGTGTTTCAAGGATCAGCATAATTTTATAATAAAATTATAAAATTGTTATAAAATTATATAATTTTTTAATAATTGCTGCATAATCCTGCATAATTTTAACTGTCCTGGGCTGCAACCCAAGTAAGGAGTGGGACCTCAGTAACAAATTAGAAAGTCCAAGACCAATTGTAGACAACACTGTATTTGACCACTTCTCTCCTTACGCCCTGCTCCCAGTCTCACCAGTGAGCAAGAACGACAAGCTACACTGTACTTCCAGTTGAATCCCGCATGCAGGCTAGGAAAGATCTGGAAGCATTCAAAAGTGTTCAGGGAAAGATGTAAAAATCAAGCACTGAAATAAGTTTTTGACTAACATCAGCTCATTCAGTGCCTGGGCTAGAAAGAATCACATCTCCACACTCTGCTACTCCTGCCCATCTACATTCTTTAAAGCAATTAGCACTTTCTGCCCTTGACTTGTTTTGTTCATGATGCAACAAAATTGGTCCTTCCTACACTTCCGTACCCTGTGGCAGCAATAAATTAATCCAGTGCATTAACCCAGAATGTCATGGAGTGTTTGCAAAGTGTGCAGGTTATCCCTGACCACCCACACAGCTCAAGGATCAAGATCAATATCTTTAATGAGCCGAGTCATACCATTTAATCACCCTATCCATGGCATCTCCATAAGCTAGGAGGTGGTCCCAGATTCCCTGGCCTGTGGGCACCTGCCACTACAGAAGCCTAACAGGAGCTCAAGTCCAATTATCCATTCAGCTAGTGAGAATGCCACTCAGTGTGCATTTCCTAACCCCACTCCAAACTAACCTTCCCCTTCTCCATCCCGAGAAACAGAAGCACCAGTGACCACGTGCCACGGACACTGAAAGAGTTGCAGAAGAAACAAGTCATCCTTGTCGATGGCAGAACTGGTTGCTGCTCTCCCTACCCACTCCCAAGCAACATGACACTGTTTAACCCTCTTTGCCACTGGAACTGCTTGAGAGAGTCCAGGGCAGGGACACCAAGATGGATTAAGGGAATGGAGCATCTCCCGTATGAGGAAAGGCTGAGGGAGCTGGGTCTCTTGAGCTTGGAGAAGAGGAGACTGAGGGGTGACCTTATTAATATTTATAAAGGGTGAGTGTCAGGAGGATGGAGCCAGGCTCTTCTCAGTGACATCCAATGATAGGACAAGGGGTAATGGATGCAAGCTGGAACAGAGGAGATTCCAGTTAAATATGAGGAAAAATTTCTTCACAGTGAGAGTGACTGAACACTGGAAGGGGCTGCCCAGGAAGGTTGTGGAGTCTCCTTCTCTGGAGACATTCCAAACCCGCCTGGATGCGTTCTTGTGTGACCTGTTCTAGGTGTTCCTTCTCCGGCAGGGGATTGGACTGGATGAGCTTTCAAGGTCCCTTCCAATCCCTGAGATTCTGTGATTCTGTGTCAGGCAGATTCTGGGAATAAACGAGTTTGCTTTAACAGAGAAGCCTACGGGTCTGAAGCGCTGTAGAAAAAAGTTAGAAAGAATTTAAGCACAATTTTTCCTTTTCTATCCCACTGCCTCATGACTGGGCAGCGCCAAAGCACAAGACCATTGTCCTGACCCCACACAGGGCACAAGGTTTACCCTAAGCTGACTGTGGGGCTCAGACACCTCCTGCGAAACCGACCTAATAAAAGCCCGAGTTCATGGTTTTAACTGCACCGAGGGAGAGGAGAAAGCAAGGAGGTGGCATAACACACCCCAGTATGAGCTCATCACACTTCTCCTTGCACTTGCTTCTTAAAACCACTGTTATCTGCACAGACTTACATTTACAATTTTTGGAAGAAAAAAAACCCACAATAGCAAGTAGTTACTCAAAAAAGGGAATTCAACTGATTGGGGAAGCTGCCATGAACAGAGACAAGATTGAAGAGATTGAAAATATTTACTCTGGGGGAAAAGCAGATACAGAGACAAAATAAAAGTAGAGAAGGTAAGAACACAGCACAGAAATCAAGAACTTCCATCCTTTCAGCTCTTGCACTGGAAAATGACATGCAATAAACTGACAAATTCAGAACAAATCCAGGGAAAGCATTTTCTCATACATTTAGCTTTGTGACCACCACCCCAGGAAGCTGCTACAGAACCATCCCCTACCCTCTGCCCCACCTCCACGTCTTTAAATTCAAGACTATCTGTAGCTGCATGCACAAGCCTACATGAGGACACACACTAGATCTGGTCACAAAACTGGAAGCCGAGGAGAGCTGACAACAGCAACTCATTACAGTCCTCCTCATAACAATAAAACATATTGTGAGGAATGGCTCAGCAGAGATTTAAAATATACAAGTATTTATCTAAAATTACATGTCAGGTCTCTGCAGAGGTCTTTGAAGGAAGAGTCTTTCTGAGCCCAACACTTTTAGCTGGAATTAGCAATCACTCAAAGACTAATAATCTCAATTGCTACATCATGAGAATCCAGTTCAGAACACAAGTGAGGCAGAGCAGTATGGACAAGCCACTTGAGAAGAGCACCAAGGAATGGTATCTGGACAAAAAGACTGAGTCTGAAAAGGGGAGAGATCTCAAACTCCTGCACGAGCATGAGCCATAAAAGGATCTGAACGCAGGTCATCTTAAGAGTCCTACACACAACCCTTCACAGGCACACTGAAATGTGACAGTTTGGATGGAGCTTGTCCTCCTTAGGAGAGCAGATCTGCAGATACTGATAATATAAAAATAGCATTAGTCACTAGATGGAAACTGGAGCCGCGGTTCAAGTGACTTGCTGAAGATCATCCAGGAGTAGAGCCAGCCAGAACTCCTGAATTCTGTCTCTGTTGTTCTTTTAATTGCAGTCACCAAAACAAGCGTGTCACAGGAATGCCTGTTTCTGCCTGGCCTTCCACAGGCGAGGTGGATGTGGCAGCTGCTGCCCTACAGAAGCACCAGCTCACAAGTAAAGGAGAAGACAAAGCCCATCAACATACAAGCCAGATGAGAAGATGGAAATTTTAGTCACCACAGCTACCTGCCAAAAGCTGTTTTCCATTGAGAAAAACCTTGAGAAAAAGAGGCAGAGGGCAGAAGAAAGTTACACAGCTACAGCTCCAAAGGACTCTTACCTCCTCTCCTAAACTCAAGTTAGTGAGGGTTTCATATGGCAGCCTGCAGTATGTCAGAGTGATCCCTTAGCTGACATCAGTACCAAAGAAGGGCTAATTAATTTTTTCTTTTTACAGGTGGAGGAGGAAAAAAACAAAGTAGAAAACTGCAGGAAAAGGAAAACCATCCTCTTAAATGCTAAAGATTCTGGAAGTGTGTAGCTCTGGATCCCTCTCAAACTGCAGAGCTCTTGTGGGCACAGCTGAGCTTCACACTTGCACATTAACTCCCTTCAAAACAAAGGGATTATACAAAGTGCTTAGCTCTAAACAAACAGCCTGAAGTTCTCCAACAGCTGATCGCTTTAGCATCCCGCAACCAGGACAAATGAACTGCTTCTAGGGAAACCAGTCAAACCCCCTCACCCTCACGCCACCCCAAGAAAAGTTGTTTAAGGCACTCAAACAGAGATGATGCTAAAGGAAATACATTCCCCCAGACAATTGTGAATGCATACCAGGAGTTCATCCATGCTCGTCTGACACTTCTCAAGATTGATCCGTTTAATTGCAACCTTCTCCTTCTTCGGAGCACAGAAGGCAGCCTGCACCACCGCAGTCGCCCCACTGCCTGTGGGTGAAAAGAAAAGACAAGAAGAGTTAGCAGGATCTTCCAGGATCTTCAGCAGAAAGGGAGGTCACACAACAAAACTATGGGTGCCATTGAGTAAGACAGCAGAGCCAGGTGAAAACCCAGTGAAGGCAGCCCCACAGGCACTCCAGGGCTGGGCAACTCAGCGAGTCGGCTCAGCTGCAGCTTCGAAGTCCTGGGTGAACCGAAGGAAAACAAGTGGATCTTTATGAGGGATCATTATAGCTCTGCAGACCAAAAAAAAAAAAGAGAAAACCACCCCAGACTCCAGCTTACTTCTAACAGAGGAGGGATTCTTCTTGTGTGCTTTTAAAAGAAAGGCCACTGAGGCCACACAGACTCGACCTGATGCGTTGCGACAAGCATTGCACTTTGCCACCAACAAATGAGATTTCTCAAATATCTCCATGTACTAATCGCTGTTCTCATCTCCCCTCATTACAAGCAGACACAAGGTAGGCTTCATTCAAGCCTGTCCAGGTCCAGTTCTCACACAGTAGCACACCCGCCTCGGTGTCTGGGCTGAAAACCACAGCCAGACAACATTTAAGTTTAAATAGGGAGAATAAAAGCATCTTTTAATGTACTGTTGTTCAAGTGCTAGAATCACAGAATATCAGGGATTGGAAGGGACCTTGAAAGCTCATCCAGTCCAATCCCCTGCCGGAGCAGGAACACCCAGAGCAGGTCACACAGGAACACCTCCAGGCAGGTTTGGAATGTCTCCAGAGAAGGAGACTCCACAACCTCCCAGGGCAGCCCCTGCCAGTGTTCCCTCACCCTCACTGGGAAGAGGTTTTTCCTCATATTTAAATTGGAATCTCCTCTGTTCCAGCTTGCACCCATTGCCCCTTGTCCTGTCATTGGATGTCACTGAGAAGAGCCTGGCTCCATCCTTCTGACACTCACCCTTTCCATATTTATAAACATTCATGAGGTCACCCCTCAGTCTCCTCTTCTCTGGATTTAAACTGCTCAGCAATATCACACCCTTTGGTATCAAAAAGAGTTTGCAACAGCGAGATTTAAAATCTAGTTGATGTTAAACCCGTATTTGTTGGCCTCCAGAAACAGTTGCAACATCCAAGTCTCATCAATAGGACACCTTGTTCCTTTATCTTCTACTCTGAGCTTGGTACCCCACATTTACACCCTTCACTGAAAGGGGATAAATTCGAATTAATAAAAAAGGGGTAGGAGAGGTGGAAATCAGCTCAAGAGCAGATATTAAAAACAACAAAACAGTTATTAAAAATAAAGCCACAGCTATTTGTTCATTATCCCAGGCATCACTCTTGAACCCACTTGGTCTCATGGGGAAGGTGAGAACGGCTGTTCTGCATTTTGAAAATAAAACACCTATTTTCCCAGATTCTCCTGTTCTTAAGGCTGTAAAACCTCCTTCCAGGCTCTACAATATGGGTCAGGCAAACATTTTTGCAAGCCTTTTTTCTAGTTTGTTCAGATAAACTGAGGGCAAAACCCTACAATCTCACCTTCAAACAAAGGCTACTGGAGCTCCCTACAACCAGCATCACCAGGCTCCTCAGGGTGACTTGCACAAAGTCACAGCCAAACTCAAATAAAGCTTCAGGTGGGGAAAAAAAAAAGCAGCTCATAATCCAGCCCTGAAAGACACAGGAATAATTGCTCTGTCCAAAGTCACACTGAAATAAATCACAAAGCCCTCAACTGTGGGACTCTGCTCCTCTGGTCTTCAATTTCACTTCACTTTATATGGCATTGCAAACGTGCCCCGGACAATAGCTCCAGCTTGCCAGGGCCTCCCGGCTCTTAGGAGTTTACATTTCCATGGCAGAAGGCAGCGATGTGCAGAACACAAAATGGCAAGATTGCTAAAGCTGCACTATTTCATGAAGCAAACGGGCTTTTTAGAAGTTCAAGATTGAGGCCATTTATTACTTCTACTTATTGCGTAGTATTTTTCACAGACTATTCCTTGCAGAGGGGAAAACAAAGCTACCAGGAGAAGTTGAGGTGGAAGAAAGGGGTGGCAATAAGAATAGTTAGAAGAGACTTTGAAAGTGAAGGTTTGAGTGCAATAAGCAGGGTCTTGAGCAAAGGATGGAGACAATGGAAGAGTCTGGGCAACCATTAACAATAAGCACTCAGAAAAAGCAAGGGGAGGAGGGCTGAAACACGCAGTATTAAGCACAGCACAAACATCCCAAAAAGCAAACTTCCACATACACTCCCCTGTGGTGACTTTGTCAGGAACAAGATGCAGGATTCCAATGCAAAACCAGCAGCCCCAGCACAGGTGTACTCCCCACCACTGGCAATGCTGGGTTGCCCTGACCTGCTCCTCCCCACCCAGTACCTGCTCCTCTAAACTTTTCTGAAAACACCTAACAAAGTGACTCAAGGTCAGCAGAGCATAGAGAAGTGGTGACAGAAGGCAGCAGAAGGGAGTTTGCACTTCTGTCCTGGTTTGAGCTAAAACAAACCAATTTTCTGTTCAGTAGTTTTACTTTTTTAGCTGGGCCTCTTCTAACTAACTGAAGTCTGAAATGAACAGCACATTGTTCAGAGACTGTTCCCTCTCAGGGTGCTCAGCCCTGATCACCCCAGGGATGGTGCAGAGAGGCCCTGGCTTATACTTACTGGTAGAACAACCAAGGTCAGGTAATTTTGTCAGGTGACCTAAAACTGGCCAATTAGGGTATTCCATCCCATCCCCATCATGCTCAGTAAAAAAAAGCTGAGGGATCAAGGGGTTATTAGTTTTTTTCCTTCAATGGCCAACGTCTGAGGAGGACCCTGTCTGTTCGTCTGCCTTTGATCCTGATTCGGAATCCAGCTCCTGTCAGTCACCGAGTCCAGCCTGGCACGTTCACTGGTGCTGCTGGTGACGTGATCGTCGTCCTGGGAGCCCGATACGGTTTTGTATAGACTGTATACTTCTTTCTTTATCCTTTCTTTTATATTCTTTTTAATTTTTCTTTTTATTGTTTATTATATTATTGTTATTGATATTTCGTTAAAGTAGTTTAGTTTTTATCTAAACTCCTGAATCTCTTAATCCTTTCCTCTCCTCTCTTTTCCTTAGTGGAGGGGAGGAGGGGTCATCATCTGTCCGATTGGTCAAACCACGACAACTTCCTAGCACCACTGGTCTCCCTACAGCAGTAACCTTTTGGAAGCCAGGGCTAAAACCAAACACTTGTGCCTGTATCATTTCTCTGGAAAGAGTTAGATCCCAGAAGAAATGATGCCACTGACACATTCAAAGCACCACTAACGTGACTTCTTTCTTTGGATGTCTTGGGGCACAGCAATAGAGAAAACACAAACCAGGTGCTGGAAGAACACACAACTGTGCACCTCAGAGGACTGTCCTGTCACACAGCCCTTTTCACTCTTCAGGTAGTTTTGTCTCTAACGCTACCTGCACGGAGCTCATCAACACAGCTGCGCCCAAAGGCTCCTTCTGGCTATCTCAGACACCCAAGAGCTTCAGCATAGGTCTCTCTGTTTCTCCCCACAAGACAACATGCCAAGATCTCTGTGCCAGTTAAATCCAGCTGGTGTAAGCATGGCTGGCAGAGATCCTTCTTACAATCCAGACGTGAAAGATTTGGTCTACAGTAATGGCATCACAAGCTGACACTGAAGTCCAGGGTTTTATGGAGGTGACTACACAAAGAGTGGCTTTGTGGGGTTTTTTTTGTTTGTGTGTTTGGGGGGGGTTGTGGTTGTTTTTTTTAAGATGTTACTACCAGAAACAATAGATGCAGACTAATTAAAAGCAGGATGATGCATTCTACAGCTCCTCCCCAGTCTTCAGGCCTGCCTGACCAATGCCCACTAGGACTTCAGGGCAAAAACTGCTTTTCCCTAAATGTCTGGGCAATGCTCCAGCCTACAGGGACCTGATCTGCTAGAGGTGTACAGCATTATTTGAACAGTAATGAAACCCCAAACTAAATCCTTCTGGGCACATGGCAGGGAATCATCCCAACTCGAGACTCCTCCCATTTTAATTCCCTGCTGCTCCTACTTCCCTGGCAGCTCTCTCCAGTTCGATCGCCACCTGCTCTCCCCGCTCCCCCCCTCACCCACTAATTCGTCATTTCTTTCAGCTCCTCTGTAGCACTTAATTATAGAGAAACAATGAAATCTCAAAAGCCTATCAAGCAAGGATTAAGCCAAGCTGCAGCACGATGTGCCACAAGCAAGCTGCTCTTTGGTGGTGGCAGCGGCAGCGTGTGGCGCTCCTGGGACAGAACAAAGAGGGGTTTCCATGCTTCTTTGAGGAGCAGAGAAAACACGGCAACACGGGCAACTTGGGGCTCTGCAGCCATACGAGCTGTTTGTGAAATTCCAGAGAAAGGAAGGAGTGAACCCACAGCAATGATGCTGAAGGGAAAACAAGCACAGGGATGATGACAATGGGGAAACGGGGAGCAAAAGGGCTAGCCCCAGCAAGGAAGTTTTTTAAATTTCAGAAGATGACAAATATATGGGAGAAAGGTGGGGAATGAAGTGAGTTCCCCGGCTGCTACAAATCATCAAGGGTTTGGGTTGGAAGGGACCTTAAAGACCCTCCAGTTCCAGCCCCCTGCCATGGGCAGGGACACCTCCTACTAGAGCAGGTTGCTCCAAGCCCCATCCAGCCTGGCCTTGAACCCCTCCAGGGATGGGGCAGCCACAGCTTCTCTCAATCACTTTCAATGAAGGAGATAAAAAAAAACAAACAACAAAACAAAACGCCCCACAAGAGCAGTTTGTGCTACAGTGAGAGAATTCAAACAACCCAACTCTCCCAGCAGGCACAGATCTGCTGGGATCAGAGCCTACCACAGTCCCCAGTGCTGTTCAGCCGCAAGGCTGTGGGCAGCACTGGGTTAATGTTCTTGGCCTCGGGTAATGGTTGCTCCTCACCTCACATGCTGATCAAGGTCAGGGCTGAGGCTTTTCCCTCAGCCTCCCTTCAAGACCAGCTTTCGGAGAAAATTCGCTCCCCAGTTAATCTCTTCCCAGCACAACAGCTTAGCAGAACAATGGAAACCCGGGCACAGCCAAATGCCGCCTGCTTGATTCCTGAAAAGCAGGAGATGGTTTTGTTGAGAGCTGGGAGAGGAAAGAGACCCTGAGTGGGTATTAGGATCTGTTTAATACCCCCTGCTTTCACCTCTGCAGGCTCTCAGATACAGTTCCAACCCTTAGGATAACAGCTGCAGAATTCCTGCATGAAAGGGTCCTGACCTGCTTTAGGAAACACTGCCTAAGGAAGAAAACATACCCTTTCTAACCCTTCCTTCTTTCATGCCTCTACGTTTAAATGACTCTTCCTGAAATAAAACCAACCTCTGAAAGGATGAAACCAACCCAATCCATAAAACTCCCCAAGCACTCAGTTACTGAAGCATAAATGTCCCAGGGTATCTCCCCTGCTCCTCGGGATCTGTGCTGCCTCCACCTTCAGCATCCAGAGCTTCAGCCTGAACTTCTCCTTAAATTGAGACAAACTCCCCGCAGAAGTCCATCACCAGCCTTCAAGGGAGGCTGGACGCCATCTCTTCTTCAGTCACTTGCTGTCACATAACTTAGATGAAGCTTGGTTTTTTCAGTAGAAAGAAAAAAAAGAATTAAAAAAAAACCAAACAAACAAACCACCAAACAAAACCCTCTGAGGTCTCTGTTAAAGGTAATGGCAAGTACTGATTTCCAGGTTGTTTGGAGGAATGGAAAGACAGGGGACTGACCTGAGGCCACAACACATTCATAATACATTCTGTTTCCATAGCTAACTTTGTAGCCACGTAAGGACATTGCAGCTCTCCCAGTAAGACTGGGATGAATTGCACTGGTGCCTCCTCCCAGGCGAATGCAATTGAAGGCAGAGGTCCTTTTGGCAGAGATACCTGAAAAAGCAATGGGAAGGGTCCTGCCTGCCAAACGGTCACAGGCCACACGTCAAATCCTGGCTCTGAAGAGTATTCCCCCACCACCAGCAATGGTGACTTAAAGCAGCTACACTGAAAGAGTGCTCACCAAAAAAATACCCACCACAAAACCAACCAACCAGTGTTAACCAAGATTTAAATCCATCCCACCACTCGAAATTGAGTTTCAGGCACCCGGGGAGATGTGAAAACCTCCCTTCAAGGTAACTCAGTCACTCACAGCTGTTTCGATCAACAGGGGACATCTTCTGAGGCATCAATCTTTTCTCTTAACGGGGTATCAAATCCCCTCTGCAGAGGAAATCCTCTCCCAGCGTCAAATGAATGTTGCAAGCAACTTGGGTTGGAAGGAACCTCTGCAGGGCTCTAGTCCACTGGAGCAGGAGTTGAAAACAGCAGGGCCAAATCCAAAGTTAAAGCAGGCTTCTCAGCATCAAATTCAGTCTAATTTTGACTAGCTTTAACAATAAATAGTTCTACAACCTTTTTGCCTCTTCCTGTGTTTGACCATCCACCTCAGCATCTTGTCAGATTCCCCAACACTGCTTATAGTTAGGGCTTTTCACCATGCACCTCTGTAGAGTCCAGCTTCATCTCTTCTACAGCTCCCCACTAGATAACCGAGGACATCAACAACATCCCCTCTTCGCTGACTCTTCTTAGGCTGAAGAAATGCCAGTCTCCCAGCCTGGCCCTGTAAGACATGTTCCCAAGTCTCCTTCAGCATTAGAGCAGGAGCAGTCGAACATCTCTGCACAACCCTGCCATCTCCTTTCCCCATTCCCCAGTGCACACACAAGCTCTCTATTTTAAGCCAGATCTGGAATCCATCCTCCACTATCTGGAGAGCAGTGCCAGAAAGCGGCTCATGACGCAGGCTCTGTTTATAATTGTGCCCCTGGGTTTTCCTCTTATGAACAATGCACACAAAACACTTCCCTGCAAGGCTGCTCTGGACCAAGCAATGCCTTTCTGGCTCCAGCTATCCAGTTTCGGGTAAAAAGATAACAATTCAGATCAGCATCCTGTGGGCTCTGACATGGGGGGTTGGAAGAAGATGATCTTTAAAGGTCCCTTCCATCCCAAACCATTCTATGATCTCTCAAAGGGTTTATCTTCCACCCTGCTGCTTACACCAACCAAGGGAATCGCCTGTTGGTGACCTGCTGCAGAAGTAGTGAGAGAAACACAGGTTTGCTTCACTCACACCTTCTCATGGGTTTAAACATCTACCACAACGAGAGAAGATCCAGCCATGGAGTCACACAGAAACCCCCTGCCAAGGTCTCTCAGTCAAGGAATGTGACACTAACAGGCCTCACTCCAGATGACACAGGCAGGAGACTCAAATCCCAGGAGACCTTTAACGTTTGCTAACACAGACTCTGTACTCACGCCTGCCATGGCGGGCGCAGGGACAGCAACCTCCACCTCCGGATGCTTGAGCTCTTTGACAGCCTCCTGCCAAAGAGCAGTGGGAGCCCTGCTCTGTGGTTACTCACTCCAAGGACAATACAGTAATAAAACACAAAGCTACAAGACTGGGAATAGAATCTCTTAAGCATTCTTACAGAGCAGCTACAGATCCAATTAACCCAGAAATCAAAAACCAGATTGCAAACTCAGACTAATCTCACACTGCTTGGTCCGTTTGCCACAAAGGCAAAGTTACACCTCTGTTTTCTCCACCTCATTTGAGGTTTCTGGTGAGAAGAATGAGCCTCTTCTGAACCCAAACTAGCAAAAAAAAAAAAAAAGCCTACTTTTAAATTGGTAACCATCTCAGTATGGGGTTGGAATACCCCTTTCCTCACACAGGACTCAGTAAGGAGAGTCCACTGGATGTCAAAAGTCTTCCTGGCACAAGCCCCACGATTCAGGAAGAGTCACTTAATGAAACGCTAACGGTGCTTCAATACAGTCCCAGTTCCTGAAGCCACCTCCCCACTATGTGTCAAATTCCTACTACAAAACAGAAATTACAATCCACACTGACAGCCACGGATAGCATTAATAAGAGCAAAGGGAATGGGACTCAGACATATTCCTCATATCTGATACATGATGAAATAAATCTGATCTTCCATAGTGAAGAGAAAGCTTTCACAGGAAACTACTCAGCCCAGGACTGCAGAAAGAGTGTTGCAAATATTAACAACACTAGAAGTGAAATTACAGCCCCAAATCAGCAGGAAGATCACTCAGGTGCTTCTACCACTGCTCAGAGCACACCCAAACAGCAAGCTGACTCTGAACGCTGCTACTGGAAGCACTACAAGCAGCAGCAAAACCAGTAAGGGAGAATTCAGATGGGTTTCTTTCTGTGACTAGTTGAAAAACTTGTGAGAACATAAAGCAGCAGAAGAGCAGTCCATGGCCAAGAAGACAGAAAAGCTACAAAACCACATGAGTGAGCAGAGCTCCCCCCACAGTGACGGGGAGCAGACACNAGAAGACAGAAAAGCTACAAAACCACGAGTGAGCAGAGCTCCACGGGGAGCAGAGGCATGCACCTACCCCAGGGAAGCTCCCAGAGCTGCACCAGCACAGCCACACTCGCTCCCAGGCACCTCCACCTCTCGCTCCCGCTAGGGATTTACTAGGAGCAGGATTTCCCATAGAGAAAGGAGCCAGGGCTTTACATTCACTTCCCCACAAGCCAAAGGACAACACAGGGAAAGATGCTAACACCCAACTTGAAACACTGGTGGAGGCAGTAGAAGCCAGGTTTAGCTTGGTGCCTCCCCTCTCAACTCCAGTCATGCACTGTTCCATCTACAGCGGAGGTGAAAAGGTACCGAGAAGAGGGAAAGAAGTATTTGCTAATACAGTGCAGGAAAGAAATAAATCAGCTATTATAACAAAGAAGCATAAGCAAAGCCACAAAGTGGAAGCAGATTTAACAGAACAGTTGTAAGGAAGCCAATTTGAAAGCCTAAATTTGGGGTGGAGGAAAAATCAGCAGTCCCCACTGACTGTACATCACAGTGTAAGCACACGCTAGACATGAACACACCAGCACACACATGCACTAGTCCTACAGGCAGGCTAAGTATATACAAGACAGCAGCTGCCCTCATATTTCTGAGGAAAGGGCTCTAAAAAGAATGGCTCGACCCTTTTTTAAATAAACTATTCTAAAACTTTGCATTTCCATGTGGCCAGTGTCAAAATGTCACCCTGCCCTTCAACAGGGCAGAACTCCCATCACTGAGTCCTCTTCCAGGCTCACCTTGAGCACAGCCAAGCTCTCAGCTGGGCTCCAGGCCAAAGGTGACCACACGAACGTCAAGACACGGGGCATGTGCTGGACAACAGTGAGAAAGGGTGATAACTGGGAGGGATTACATCCAGGCACAGAATTAAGGCTTCTATACAAACAACTTCATTTCACACCAGCACGGTTGACGACTAGAGTCTAGGCTTCTTAATGAAAGAATTGGGAGGAGGAATAAAAGCATAGCTAGTACTTGTGAAACCCTATGATTTTTCATTGAAATTGCAGGTGTATCTCTTTGTCATGACCTCTGGTCATTTATTCCAGTACAGCCAGAGCTCAAGGAGTTTGGCAATCCTGTGTGGGTTGCGAGGCCGGTTATTTCAAACAGTACTTACACCCGAGGGATTTGTGTTGTTAAGACTCAATTACAAGACTCAGTGTTTTGCCCAAAGCCCGAGAATCTTTGCTCAGTCATTTCATGTTAGTACCTGGGGTGGCCAACAGACAACTAATACTCCAGCATTAATCCAGCACGTTCAGAGAGTTTCAGAAGATGAGAAGCAGTTTTCTGAAGCTCACCTATCAAATCTGAAATCCAGCCAAAATACTTGAACTGCACGTAAACTTGCTGACAGTGAATAATTCACCACCTTGATGAGAGCTCTCGCTGTTGACAACAGCACCCAAACCCGTGTATCGTGTTCAGAGCTCAGAGGTTTCTGCCCACAGAAGATAATACTCCATGTAGAGCAAAGAACAGCGATAAACCAGTAAAGACCATACAGTTTAGAGGTGCTTCCGCTCCAGTGGTCCATCAGCACAGAAACACTCCACATTGCAAACTTATTTTATTCTTTAATTCCGTTCTCAGCTTCAAAAGGAGGAACATAAACCCATATTCGATCACTTGTAAGAAGTCCAGTACCATTTTCAGAGCCATCAGCAGCTGATGGCAAACAGCCACGGCTGGGTACACAGCCCCATGGCCCCAGCAAACCCCACGTTATAAATAAATGGCTCTCTGATTTCTAAGCTGTAGAGAGACCTGGCTATTGTAAACTGGACAACTCAATGCCAAGGTTTCTGCAGAAAGGAAGGGGAGTCTTATGGAAATTTTCACCCCACCCCATGCTGCATTGTTCTCTCAAAACCCTTTCGGTATCTCTTAGGCCCTGAACACAGAAAAACATCGTCTGTTTTCCCACCTTCAACTAACACTGAAGTTGGGAATCCTTACAGGCAGCTTTGGAGAGGAACCAGTCAGCCTCTCGATATAAGACAGCCCAGGACTGGAACAGAGGGCAAGGAATGAGGTTTGGCCACGCAAAGCCCACGAGTAGGAAACCTGACAAAACTGTCACTGGGTCACTTTGCTGTTTGATTTCACCAGTGAACACTTCACCTACAGTCAGCAGCTCCCAGTGCATGCAGCAGAGCCAGGCTCTCAGCTGTCTCCCTACAGCCGAGCAGCGCTGAAGGCAGCAAAGCCCTGCATCAGACTCTGCAAGAGATGGAATAAAATACAGACAAGAGAAAAAGGCCACAGAAGGTATCAGTGCAGAGGAGAACAGGGGCAGGTATCAGCCCATTTCATATTCTCCCCAGCCTTTGCACTGCAAGCACCAACGGGTGGAGGGGAGAGAGGGCCAGGGGGTGCCTCTGTGACTGTGTGCTCAACCTCCTTCAGCCCCTAGGATACCCCAAATGAGTTGAAAGTAGCACACATCCCCATCGTGCCTTCAAGCAAGTGTGATTTAACCTGAAGCTCCCCTCAAAGAAAGGGACAGAACCACCCTGACGGTCTGCAAAGAAGAGGCCAGAACCTCACCAGCAAATACAGATACCCTCCAGCTGCACAAGGTGCCCAGGTGATTTGGGAAACACCTTTGAGACCATTTTCCCCATGGCAGCAACTACACTGAGCTCTGAGGGCCAGCTCCACAAGTCCTGTGTGACCTGCCACATTTACTTAAGATACTATTAGCATGCCTAAATTAGATTTTCAGTTTGAAACCAATTATATTTATTTGATTTCTTGCCAGCATCTCTGGCTAATTTAAAGGGCACTGCAGCAATGCAGTGTTAATTCTACATGATGGAAAGCAGGCTCAGACATCTCATTTCCAAACACAGCAATATTACTGGAGAGGGTTTACCCTTCCCTTTTAATCACTGTCAGTTGCCTTTATGGTATATGCAGCAATGTAAATATCATGCTGGCTGTCATCAGGTATTACCAAGTCTCGAAACACAGTCCTAGTACAGTAGCCAAGCCAGCACTCTCCTTTCTTCCCTCCCAACCTTTATCTCTGAACTCTGTCTCAACTCTAATTGTCAACTGTAGAGGATATTTTATTTGGCCAGGATTCCACTAAACAGAACAATCTGTCTGCATGCAGGGCAGATGTTTGATAGTACAGTGGTTATTTTAGGTAAATAATCTTTTAAGCATCAGATATGTCCTCTCATGAAGGCTATTATCCTTTCTTTTCAGGGAATAGCTTGATCTAATAACTCTTTTCTGCATCTATTAGCGTGTTCAGCACACAAGATTAGCCCACTGGTTAAAAATTACATTCTTTAACCAAGAGTAATGAGAATCATCCTGAGCATTAGGATCTGGACAAATAACTACATTCAAGCTGCCGGTCCATCAGCTGTTCAAATAAAGATCTGCATTGGTGTGTCATTCAACAGGAAAGGAGTTCATACTCAAGACACTTTTTCCAGTAAAGTACACTGTTTGCTGGAAGTCAGCACCCAGGTATTTCTTAGCTGCTAATACCAAGTTATTTATTAGACAGCATTTGGCATCCTCCATTATAATCTTTACTTTAGTGAAGGGCTGGAACTTAGGGCCTTGGCTTCGAGTTTGCTCAGAACACAACCTCACAAGGTGAGAGACAGAAAGAGGTTAACCTGGAATACTGCATCCAGCTCTGGAGTCCTCAGCACAGACAGGACACAGACCTATTGAAGCAGGTCCAGAAAAGGGCCACAAAGATGCTTAGAGGTCTGGAGCACCTCTCCTATGAGGACAGGCTGAGAGAGTTGGAGTTGTTCAGCCTGGAAAAGAGAAAGCTCTGGGAGATCTTTATGGCAGCCTTCCAGTACCTGAAGGGAGAGATGGGGAGGGACTCTTTATCAGGGGGCAGAGCGATAGGATGAGGGAGAAATGGTTTTAAACTGGAAGAGGGGAGATTTAGATATCAGGAAGAAATTCATTACTGTGAGGGTGGTGAGACACTGGCCCAGGTTGCCCAGAGAAGCTGTGGATGCCCCGTCCCTGGAGGTGTTCAAGGCCAGGCTGGATGGGGTTCTGAGCAGCCTGGTGTGGTGGGAGGTGTCCCTGCCCAGGGCCGGGGGGCTGGAACTCAGTGATCTTTAAGGTCACTTCCAAACCATTCTAGGATTCTGTGAAATGGCACAGGAGGCGACACTCTTGCAGGTGAGGATCTACAACACGTCAAGTTTCCAAAGGAATCATTCTCCACTGGCATTTCTTAAGGAATCACAAATCAGAGACATTTGTAGCCAACACAGTTATGGTTTGGAGACAGCACAAACGTCAAGCTGCAGCTCTCCCATGCCTTCACTGGGAAGTGTCCTTGCAGATACAGCCTGAATGTAAAGCAAGTAGCATAAAAAAAACCCCACTGAGCTATAGACACACGCTATGAAAGAGAAGGCATTGTTTCTTCCCACTGTCATAGGGAATCCATTAAGCAGCTGTTTCACACAGCGATGACAGGGTCACACGGAGGTTTGCGTGTTTAATAGAACGTGTGCCTGTAATTCCCCCATGCACCATTTCAAACACAAGCACTCATTAATTTGGTATAGGGATTATACAATCTGGCACCAGCTCTCCCAATCAGGGAACTGGACCCCATGACCCTGCGAGGCCTTTCCAGCTCTGCAGTGACAGTAGCTTTCTGGTTTTGGTTTGAAAACTGACAAAATGAAATCCATCTCTGGGGAGTTTGCAGGCAAGGTGTTAACTCCGTGACAAGAAACATTTCTTTATGAGTTTTTAAGCCATCAAGATAAGCTAATGTTGTGTTGCCTGCCTGAAATGCCCAACTGCTGTGTTTCAGCTGCCCCATTAACCTCAACAGGTACCTGCTCTGAGCATGGCCAGTTCATTTTCTTAGGAAAAAAGGTATTCTTTAAATGCTCTCATCCCATTGCCATTAACTGGCTCTCTCACTTTTCCAAATGCCATCATCTTCCACTGCTCGCTGCACCGTTTCCAAAGCTTCCCTTTCAGAGAGCGGAAACAGACCCTGAAGCCCAAGAAAATGGACTTAAAAAAACTCCCCAAAGACCAAAAACGAGCAAAAACTTAGCAGAGCAAATGAAAAATGAAAAGGCACAACCTATCCAACAGTAACTATGGGGCTTTCATCCAGCAGTGAGGAAAACTCCAGGTTTACAAAGATACGTTGAGTTGCCACAAGATGCAACAATCTCATGCCTTGACCACATTTAAATACAGCTCTACAGTCACAATTATGTATTTTTTTTAGAATATTTTCCTATTTGATGACAGTCTCGCCCCTAACAAACTGAAATTTGTCAATTAACTTGTGATCCAAGACTAAGAGCAACTGAACTCGCAGACAATAAGCGAGTGGAAGGTACCACAGACACGCCACGTACTCAAAGACTCAGTGGGGCACTCGAGGTCAAACTCTCACTCTGCAGTTTTAACTTAATTAACAATCCTGTGGATAGATGGAAAGGAAACAGAGCACCCTCCCACACAGCTTTATTAATAGCAAGGTGCCAGCAGTAAAAAGAGTAAAGTTTGCGCTTAAATTACCAGTCATGACTAGGAAGCAGTAAAAATTTGGCAAAGCCCAAGGAGGATTTACTACAGTCAGAGATATCACTGGAGTATTGCAGCTCTCACTATTCTTTAACAGCTGCTCTCACCTTCTCTCTCCAGGATGAATTTACATCGGCTCAATTCCTGCCTGAGGGAAACAGACATTTGGGAGAATGCTATAAAGTCAGTTTAGCAGGAAACAGCGAAATGAAACTAAACAAGAAATTTCTCTCCCCCAGCCCCAACTCAGTAGCTCCCAAGACTAAACTGATGGGGCAGAAAACTGAAATTTGGCCAGAAACTACAACCTTATTCAGAAAAGCTTTTCGGTATTCCCTAAAAAACGCATTTCAATTCGACTGAGCTGTAAGAGTTAGAGCGTTGTTTCACAGGCAGGCAGCACAAGCTGTATAAAACCTTAAGGGATGTGTGGAGGGGACATTCTCACTGAATCATCAGTTAGCTGAAAGTCAATCAGTGCCGTGGATTTACTCTGTCCTTCGTTTGTGGGTGGGATTTGTGAAGCCTTTAAGAACTTGAAGACAGCTGTCCCCAGTGTGCAGAACCGAGGAGGTCTTGGTTTTAACACATCCTTGCAAGGCGTGATAGACTCTGGTCTAGACACCCAGACAACCAAAGGGCCAGAATCCCACAATAAGGTCAATCTCTCCGTTTGGATTCATGCACGAGAAGAACATGAGAAATACGGAAGTGGCATCATGGATTAGTCGGGTACCTGCAACCCCACTGTCACTCAGCCGTATTTACACTATTTGCTACAGTGATCTTTTCTTACTGAGACAAGTTTTCATTCTTTGTGTGGCTCCCTTCATCAGCATATGACTTATTTTGCACATCAGGGGTACCCCTTCTCCCCACACACCAGAAGGTCGTTGCTCTTGATGTAAAGAGCCTAGACCATCCATCAGCCAGGGACGTAACCCTGCCTCTGAGACCTTCCCAGAGGCTGCCAGAAAGACAGCCAGAGCTTGATGGGTTTTTTTTTTAAGTGTCAAGGCTGAACTCCCATAGGTGAAGTCACAGGAGGCTAAAGCAACTTTGAGAGCCAAGTTCTTCATATCTGCATCTCACTGGTTTGATTTCTGAAAGGAGTGCTGGGTTACAGGCTAACTGCATCTGGAAAGCCCCAGGATCCTGATATTTCAAAGATTTTGCAATGCCAAATTCCTCTGCTCCAACAGCTATTCTTCCACACCCACAAAGCTCTCAAGTCTGTCTCTCCCTATTAAGAAAGTTTAATAACACCGAGTTTACAGGCACTCTATTAGCATGTCCACAGCTCGGTTTACTGCCGCAGAGATTTACGATGGATATCATCTATTGCAGGGGAAATCTTCCAAGAAAATTTGACCAAAATGCAGTTTTTCCCCAATCCACTAACACAATCAGCAAAAGGAACCAATGCTACTGCCCATCACTTTAAACAGCCCCAACTGTTATTAAAAGGCTACATCTCTAGACGCTGACTTGGTGGGCAAGCTGCTAACACTCAGAAATAAAATAGATGCTGCCAAGTTTAAAAGAGATGAACGTTCTGGGGAAGAGCTGACCCTCTCCAAGATTTCATCAGCTGCAGAAGGCAGGCTCCCAGGCGTGCATTTATCAGCCAGCACATCCACCCCTCAGGTGTGCTCAGGAGTACAGCACCTCCCAATTTCCCAGCACCACCCAAAATATTTGCATTAAATTGAAAACTACTTAAATGGTATCCTTGAGAAATTAAGATGTTAAACATTATTCTGTCTGGGAACCTACCACATAGAAAGCAACCACAGGAAAGCGTGAAGCATTTCCCCATGAAAAAACCCTTATGTTTTTTTCTTAATACCCCAGAATAGCTGAAAGCAGTGGGAACTCTCCCTGCCTTCCCCTCAAATCAGCAGGCCAGGCTTCTATAAAAAAAAGGATGCATTCTGCCCAGCCAGCCTCTTTCACCACTGCTTGGCTTTGTGTGGCCTCAGTCTGCTTCCTTGTGCATTTTATCCTCCTTCCTATCTGAGAGCAGACAACAGGAACGCTAAACAAAGACACACACACAACTAAACACCTTTTGCTTTCATTTCCCAAGGGGTGAAAGGCCGACTCAATTTAGCCCTATTCTAGTAGAGTGATAGGATCAAAGGTCTTAAAGAAATGAGATGTGCCAAGTATCCAAAGGGAAGGTAGCCTGCGTGCAGGAGTAACCTGGCTGTTCTGCCTCACCCAGGAATACCCAAAAATACACATTTTGCTGAGAAACTGGGGTACTGAGCATCACCCAGCTTCAGTGCCCAAGCAGATCAAGTGCTATGAATGGCTGCTAGCTTTATTTTTTTAAAAACAGATCAACATTTTCCCAAAGTTAGCTTTATACAAGCTTTAACATAACACCAAACAACAAAAAGGCTTTTCTACCAACTTGAAGTGGGAAAAGTTTACATGTGAGCACACAAAGCAAGTTTTCAAATGAATTATCCAGCCTGAATAGTGGGAATACGCTGGAGGAATCAATTTTGTTTAGCTAGGCTGGGGGGGGAGGAGTGGGAACCCGTGAGGAAATGCTAAACCAAAACATATGGCACGAAGACTGAAGTCTAAACACTCAATTTAGTTCTTAAGCAGTTACATTTTATAGCGTGGAGCGTTTTTCTTGAATGGGTTTTAAATAGCTACCTATATGAAACTGGCTGCAGCCAGCAGGTAAGGCTGACAGGTAATAATAAATGCCATGCCTCAAGAAAAAAAAAAGACACTTCAAAAGTTATCATGGGACAGGAACCTCCCCTTCCAGCCTGATTTTTACACCCAAAGATTTCAATCGTATCTGGTGAGTGCTTACAGGCTGCCCTTTTTCGCTGCCAGCGCTTCAATACAAAAGTCCACTACACCAGCACAAGCTGGGCGACCACAGGCATTTTCATAGAATGAAGAAAGTTTTCCCCAAATGATAAGACTTCCCTCTGTGCACACAAAAGAGAAGTCCTCCCCTGTGTGCATACATAGGCTCACATGTAGAGCTTGGGAAGAACATGGCTAAAAATCTATATATTCAACTCCAAAAGACAGGCATGTTCACAGTCAAAGCCCAACTCAAAAGCTACACAAACTGTGGTCATCAAAAAAACCTAATAGTTCAGTAAATGGTGTCTTGAATTTCCAGTTTAGGCTCGATTTCTGAGGGGAGAAGAAACTCCCACCACATCTGTTTCTGCAGCCTGCATTGTCCTCATGGCCACGAAGGAATCTGCCAGGGGAAAAAGGGCACAGGAACAGAGCAAGGGAGTACTCCCACCCCTAATTTATCTTCTGTTTCTGGCACAGGCTGTTCACAGCGAAGAGGATGCTCCTAAATCAAACAGCCACAGCCAGCACGCCTCTCAGCTCTCCAAAAAAGTAGCAAAACGAGAATGACCCAGTTCCAACCAACTCCGCTACCAGCATTCCCAACAGGAATCGGGAGCTCCAAGGGGAGAGCCGGGTGTGCAGGTACCCCATCAGCACGACCAGCAGGAGGGGGGATTTTTTTCTGTAGGCTTCAAAACGAAGAGTGCTGTGATTTATCTGCAATCCACGCTCAGGCCACCTTCCCAACCCCCAGCACAGGCTACATTTTGCTTTACAGATGAAAATGTAGATGTCTCCAGCAGCTGTAATCACCTGCAACGACTGTCACTACTCTGGCTGTACATTTTGTAGAAGTGCTTTACAAATCACTTCTCCTACCCCACACCTCCATTTTACATTCTCTTGAGATGAAAGTCAGGTTGTGATCCTGAACAAGGTTCCTGGATTCAGTGGACCAGCAGTTATTTATCCCGAGGAGCCTACTCAGCAGTTACTAACACCAACCAAGCGCACCAGATGCCAGCATTAACCCATACCTTCATAATGGCAGGAGTCATCCCTGGTGCCAAGAAACCCTGGTTATTTTTAAGTATTAGCAAGAATCAGGAGGGCAATTTTACAGGAAAAAGTTCTTTTGTTCTTTTTACAGGTAGAAAATTTGCTCCTTCAATTCCTGCCCCAAAACGGTCTGGAGCCACCCACACCAAATCAAAATCACTTATAGGTATTTTCAGGCCAAAACAGTAGAAATTAAGGAATTGGACTACACATTTATTTCCTTTGTTCTGATGAGGAAAAATAGCTGAGCTGATAATCTACTGAATGTTGGACTCTAAATGTAAAGAGCAACGTTCTTCATCAGGAAACAAGTTAAATCCCTTAAAAGCACCAGTGCAAGGTTCAACTCCTTCCACACCAGGACTCCTCTTTGTTCCCCGCTGAAAAAACTTTTCCAGCTCTACAGAAGTAAAGAAGCTCAAAAAAAAAAAAAAAAAACCCAAACCCACCCCTTTGAGGTTTACAGGAGACATGAAGCAGGACACAAGAGAGTCCAGCTCAGTTAACACAGTGACATTCTGTCCCACAAATCACATACGTGCTAGGAAACTTGCGTCACATCTCCATCCAGGAGGCTGGCAGCCACACCAATGTTTGAAATGAGTAAAGGGGGGAGGAGGGAAAGTTAAAGAGAGAAACCATATGTTTGCAATATACACATTGCAGTGTACATTCCATCACACACCAGAATGCCAACATCCAGAAACTCAAGTTTACTGTGAGGGCCAGGGAAAAGATATGAAAGAAGTGAAATACTTCTTTCCTGCTTTCTCCCCAAGTTCTGTCAGTTAACGTGAGGTCCTTCCAATACATTGAGGCTGTAGGATGGGCATCTCCAGCAGCAAGTTCTCCTAAGAGCAGAAGCACATTTAGGATGGGCATCTCCAGCAGCAAGTTCTCCTAAGAGCAGAAGCACATTTAGGATGGGCATCTCCAGGAGCAACTTCTCCTAAGAGCTGAAGCACATTTACATTCCCTTTTGTTCCCATCCTGCTCTGCTCCTCAGCTACAGAGGGGCAGATTGTCCGTTTGCTCCTATCCTTGGATACTCAAGCCCAAAAAATCCTTGCTTTGTGCTACCAGAGCACCCCTTCACAGACTCCCAAAGGGGGGGAAAAAAGAAAAAAAACCCAAGGAATTTCCTGATTTCCTACAAACACAGATCCAGTTCCCCTTCCCAGGGAAATAGTTGGCACATTCTCCCTCCTCTCTGCACCTTCACCTCCTGCTCCTCAAAGAGACTGAACATCAGCTTCCCCAGGGCACACTTTCCAAAGGAGGTTTAAAGGATTGATCTGTGGGATTATACCTTCTCTGCCTTCACAAGGAGTTTGTCTCCTTCCTAAAGCATGGCTGCTCCCACTGAGCAACAGGAGAGGACAAAGCCCAATCCCACAGAGCAACAGGGATTTCCAGAAGGATTTCCCCCCCTCCACAGCTTTAGTTCCTTCCTATTTTTAAACAATGCCAAGAATTTAATCTCTTAAAACAGCATTTTCACAAACTCTCCCACCTTCCTTAACAGAAAACAAGTCTCCCCACGAGGCAGAGATGGAAGGCCTGGGCATGACAGCGCTACGTCATTTATAAACTTCAAATAAAAGCACTGCACAAAGACTACTCTAAAAATTAACCTCCTTACTAAAAGCCTTTGGCCAAGAGCCTGTCCTGCCACCTCCTGCTTTATTCCATGCCTCCAGAGAGCAAGACCGGAGGCACTGACCTTACAGTCACCTGTGGCACCACCTCAGATGTGTCACATACTCACCCTAGAGCAATATATCCCTCAAACACACACCCCAACAAAATGGTTGAGACAGCCAATAAATCAGTACAGCGGGAGGCCTTTGGTAACTGTGCATTTTATAAAGTCAAGGGTGTGGGGGGGGAGGTGGAAAATAATCATTTAATGGAGAGAAGGGCTGGGGCCTCAAGCTGTGAGGACAATGAATGAAAATTCACAGCAGCAGCAAAAACCCAGGATAAAAGGCTCTTTCGACAGCGCTATAAAACCCTCTGGCCCCTCCACGGACTACAGAAACGTGGGGCTCTGGAACTGCTGAGAGAGGAGTCACCCCCCTAAAATGGAAGGGGGGTGCCCTGGAAGGGGAGAGCCCAGGAAGCTGCGGAGTTTGCTGCTACACGCCCAGAACGCCTGACTTCGCAGGGTGACAGGCAGAGAAAGAAGAGCCCCCCCAGACCCGCATCCCACTCTGTCCCCTCAGCCGGACATGAGGTGAGGAAAAGGCTGGAGATGAGCCCCCTTGACAGAGGGATGCCCCCCCACGACCGTCCCAAGCCTCTGCTGGGAGGGGGAATTAGGAGGGGTGGAAGCAAACCCACGGCCCCTCTGCGGGTCCCGCGTCCCGCACACTCCTGAGGAGGGAGAGCAGCCCCCCCTGCTCCCACCCAGCTCCTCCCCGAGCCCGCATACCCCACGGCGGGAGAGAGGGGGAAACCACAGCCACCCCCCATTGGGGTGGGGAGAGGGGACAGACCCACACGCTTCCCTCACTAAAGGGGTCTCTCCAAGATCCCTCCACCCTTCGGGGCCGGGACGAGGGGAAGGGGCAGAGCTCCCCTCGCACCCTCCCCACACACAGGTCGCTAGTGTGTCACACGCTCCTTGTGTGTAACAGGGCCCTCAACAGCTGAGGGGAAGGACAGACACCACCACCACCAAGCCCCTTCCCTCAGCGGAGACACACACCCCTCAGCGAGAGGGTGCCACACACACACCCCTCCACAGCGCCCACAGACACCGAACGCCGGCCGAGCCCCCCCGCCTGAGCCCGTTCCGCCGCCGCTGCTCACCGATAACCTCCTGCAGCTCATAGTCATCCTTGTTGATGGACCAGGGCAACGCGCTGGGGTCCTCGGCCATGGCCGCGTCGCACTCGCCGCCCGCCCGCCCTCCGCGCCGCGAGGGGGAGCGCCACGCAAGAGCGAGG
>VZTM01041557.1:0-26898 GCA_013400555.1 Jacana jacana | reverse complement strand
GACCCGGCCGCCGCCTCCGCCGCTACCGCCGGCCAAACTTTGCCTGCTCCCTCCACCTGCCCATGCCCAGAGCGCGCTGACGTCACCAGCGCACGCCGCCGCACGCACGCACGCCCCGCCCGCCACACCGGGGGGGGAGGAGAGGGAGGGAGAAAAGGGGGAGGAAGCGCCGCCCGCCGCCATCTTGAGTGTGGCAAACCGCCGCTGCCGTCACACCACCCCGCCACGGTTCACTCGGTTGCCGCCGCCACCGCTCTCGGGGGAACAGGCCGGTGCGGCGAGCTGAACGGATGGTGGAGCGGGAGGAGTCCGTAAGGAGGAGAAAGGGAAGGGCGGGGGTGACACACACAAGATGGCGGCCGCCCGCATCTTGCCCTCCCTCAGGCACGAGGTGGGAGGGACTGCTGGTTTAAGAATCACTGCGGGCGGTGATTGGCTGCCGACTGCCGATCCCGCCGCTCCCATTGGCGGAAATGCTGTCAATCGCGTCTTGTCTTTCTCCAGGGTCCATTCGCCCTGCGGGGCCCCTGGTCGGGGCCGGGAGTGAAGGCCAGGGAGGGGCCCCGCCATGAGGGGGATTTAGACTCTGGCGGGTGAGAGCTGGCCTCAGGCGTAGCCTGCCAGCAGCCCTCACGCCAAACGTGGTGGCAGCTGCCCGCTGCATTGTGACTGCCTGATGAGACAGACGCATTGGAGCCCACTGCATGGGAGGACAGAAAGCGACAGCGTGGCTTTGCCCAGATTTGGTCCAGGAGGGGCTGTTTAAATCCTGAAGCAAAAAGGACCCAAACCGTTGCCTCCCGTCTCCATTTCCCTGCTGGCTGTGGCCCTGCCGTGAGCAGGTGTGGAGCCTGGCTCCACAGTGCTCCAGGGATCCGCATTCCCTGTTTAAAAATAGGTCCCAGGGTTATGATGGGTATGGAGGGATCAGAAGGTCTGGGTTTCTCCTCGCTGCCTCTGAGGAGGAGCGATTCTCGGGTTTCCCAGCTGCTGGATGCTTCTGCTTGTTCCACACTGTGATTTCGGCATTCGTGGATACATCCAACACCTTCATCCTGTGGTTCATGGACCCCATGAACCCATGTGTCCTATGGGATATATCCTATATATAACCCATACATCCTATGGTCCATACCTGGAGCTGAGTTGGTCTGGATGCATTCAGAATTACATCTGGTGGTCGGGGGGGAGATAAAAAATGAGATGTGAAGAGTGAGGAATATGAGGCTAACTGGTACCATGAAGGCTGCTCTCTATATATTTAGGTTAAAAGTGTTCGTGGTTTGGGGATCTGTTGTTTTATGACACAAAATAGATAAAACGGTGTATCATGCACTTTATCAGGCATGATAGTAACCATCGGGAGAGCTGACTGGGAATTTCTATCGGGTTTCATCCTTTGCTGGTCACTGTTCTTCTTGTAGCTTGATGTCAGGCACTACTGTGAGTCAAAGAACATCAGTTATACATATTTTTAGCTTATTAGGACAAATTCCTGAGATGCCTCTGATGAACCAGGCTTTGTAGATGGCCACCGTACTCTGCCAAACGCCTGGTGTGACTCCAGTATTTATTTCCTTTGGGCTACCTATGGCAGGACACTATGTCCTTCCTTCTACTCTTTTTTGTGGTTGATATTTTGCCCTACAGAAGCAAGAGGCCCCCAGTCCCGGCATGTTGGCTGCTCTGCAGGCATTTAACAATGGTCAGGGCTCCCAGCTGAAAAGCTGTTTGCTTTTCCTACTTGTCTGCGTTAAACATTCTTCTGCTGAGCATTTTTTTTATTTTCCTTTTAATATTTCCTAAATATGCTTTATTTACTTCCCAGAACTCTGTGATCTTTTAACCACGTTATAAAAGGAGATTATAGAGCAATTAAAACCAGGTTTTACCCCAGAGCATGCGCTTGGGCAGCCGGTGTCATAGTTCTGATAGCTAACCCTATGGTAAAAGTGGATCAGGGCCAGGCATCAACAACAAAAAGGGGCTTATATGTGCTTAATTTTACCAGAGGTTTTAAAGGCAGAACCATATTTTGAATTCTCTTATTTTAGGCTGAAAACCCTCCCCCCGAGGGCAATGTTAAAGCTCCTGTGGATTTAGATCAATGGGGCAGGATAAGGCCCACAAAGACCCTTGTTCTGTAAGAGGCACCACAGACTTTGATGGGAAATTAAAACCCAAATGTGCTCTGACCACAAAAGGAGTTGCCACGTGAGCTTACACAGATGGACACTGTGTTTTGGGTTTTCCAGCTCTGCCGTGAAAAATGCATTTCCCCCTTTTTCAACCAAAATCTGCCACTCGCGTAGAACCCGGGTCCCACAGACTTTGTGTTATTTTTAACACAAACCCAGCATTTTGGGTCCCTCAAAAGTCAGCTGTTGCTGTTGGCAGTCGTTCGGTCAGCGGGTTGGGTCAATCTGAGAGCGATGAGGGATGAAAAACCAGAGCTGGCTTCCACAGAGATCTTAATCCTTAGCCCATTTCAGATCTCCAAGCAGCACCTTCTGCTGTTTGGTAGCTAATATCCTGCTCATCCCACTTGCCCTGATTTGCTTTGTTTTGGCTTTCTCTTGTAGGTTGTAAGCTCTTGGGGGCAGAGGCGAAGCTGCTGTTTATCAAAGAGCCTGCAAAGTGGTGCTGCTGAATCAAAGTGGTTTGTTGTAATAACAAGGAGTATGAGTAGAAATGTGAAGTGGAAAAGCAGTTTCCTGGTGTATCCCTCTCCATTCTGGACCAGGCTTCAGGGGAGACCCAGAAGTGGGAGAAACTCCAGGCGTCTTTCAGGTAGGAAGGCTGGGAAACAGGCTCCGAGCTGGGCTTCCCGTATTCTTTTGACTTCCAGCAAAACACCGGGGCAATTGGAGCACGCAGTGCCCTCCTGCCACTGATCCTGCTGCAGAGGGAAGGTGTTCTTCTGACACCTGCCTTTCACCGATGCCCCCAGGGCTGGTGTTCCCCCTTGATTTTGCACAACAGGCACGCCACGTCGTGCTCTCGCGCAAAGCGCTCTCGTTCTCGTACGCCACATGGTTTCCTGCCTTTGTGTGCCAGTTACTTATTGTTCCAGTGAAACTGGCACTATCCAGCTCTTTGCCTTTTGGGTTGGGTTTTTTTTTCCACCACTCATGTAATATTGGCTGCCATAAGACTGATGTTAAGTGCGTGGATTGGTGATGTTAGTACTCAGTNTGCCTTTGTGTGCCAGTTACTTATTGTTCCAGTGAAACTGGCACTATCCAGCTCTTTGCCTTTTGGGTTGGGTTTTTTTTTTTCCCCCACTCCTGTAACATTGGCTGATAATAATAAATAAACTGATGTTTAGTGGATGGATTGGTGATGTTAGTACTCAGCGAGCAGATATTAGTAGCTTTAGTGCCTGTAAAGGATCGTTGGTGGTTGATGGTGATCATAGAATGGTGTGGGTTGGAAGGGACCTTAAAGATCATCTAGTTCCAACCCTCCTGTCACAGAATCATAGAATTGTCTAGGTTAGAAGGGACCTTAAAGATCATGTAGTCCAACCATCAACCTAACTGATAAAAAACACCCCAAAAAACGGGAAGAAACCCATCACTAAACCATGTCACAGAGCACTACGTCAACCCATCTTTTGAATACTTCCAGGGATGATGCCTCAACCCCTTCCCTGGGAAGCCCATCCCGGTGCTTAACAACCCTTTCAGTGTAACAAATTTTGCAAATACCCAGTTTGAACCTGCCCTGGTGCAACTTGTGGCCATTTCCTCTTCTCCTGTCCCTTGTTACTTGGGGAGAAGAGAGTGACTCCCACCTCTCTACACCCTCCTTTCAGGTGAGAAGTGAGAAGAGTGAGAAGGTAGAGTGTGCTAAGGTCTCTCCTCAGCCTCCTCCTCTCTAGGCTGAAGGGACATGGGCAGGGACACCTCTCACTATACCAGGTTGATCACAAATGTGGACATTAACTTTTGGGTTGTCAAAAACTACTCTGAACTCTAGTTTGCTTGTCGAGGGTCATCTAGTTTGCTTGTCATCTTAGGGTTCGCCTGGGCTCTCAGATACATCCCTCTTTCCTTCTGGTTCCAGTTGGAGTTGCTCTTTCACTCCAGCCACGCGGAGGCCTTCGCTGTCACAGTTCAGCAGTGTCTGGGGCCACACAGTTTCTCCTTAAAGGCTTTTTAAGGCCTCACAAACCGCTGTTTGTAAGCAGCTCTGCCTTAGCTACCAGGGGCCTTGCAAACAATCGCCGTTCATGTGCTGCTTGAACCGCTTGGTACGGGCAGGGTGTGCTGAAGCGGGGAGCCCCACAGCGCCTGGCTTGTTGCCTTCAGACAGCACAAGGGTGAGTGAGCCTCCACAGGCAGAACGCCTGACCTTGTGTCACTGCCAAAAATCTGCCCGCTCTTCTTTCTTCACGGAAACCCTCCCAGGTTTATGGAAGGGCCCTTACTCTGATTACCAAACAAAGTACACGGCAGTTTCCTCCCCAGCCAACAAAGGCAGGCGCTGCGCTTCATGGGCAGGGATTTCCCCTGGCAGCTTGGCTTTGGGGTTTGAGAAGCGAAGGCAAGGACCGTGCCGCGGAGGAGGGAGCGGTGATTTTAAAACCCTCCAGCTGGAGGGAGTTTTTAATAATAGTTGTTTTCAAAACACAGGCTAAATTCCAGTCTAAACCACACCGGCGGGTTTTCCGAAGTGATCCCGTGTACTGCCATGGATCCCCGCCCCGTCAGTGAGTGCTGGTGTGCTAAGTCATTTTCAGCTCACCTTTGAGGTCACTTTGAAGTCAAGTAGCTGGAGGCCCGGTTCCAACAGGTGAATTCTGGTTCTCACAGTGTGTTTACTGAAACCAGCTTTGGCTCTGCAAACACACTTCTTACCCCATCCTCGCTGCCTCTCACCAGAAACTCTGTGCTGTTCTCTTACTTCCCCCACTGAAAGTACCCCCTGATTTTTAAGCTCCAGGAAACAAGCAAAGAGCTTATGACCCAGACAAGTTTTTTCTTCTTGGTCTTTTCTTCCAAGTTTGTGATTTTTTAATATACAAATTGAAAGCCAGTTAACCCTCTCTGGAACAAATGATAGCTTTGCTGCCTGCTGCAAATCAAATAGAAAATTGATGCTTGGTTTAAGGCATAATTCTAACAAGACCTTGGTTACCACATACCTGAACCACAGTTTAATAATGGGCTCCTGCTGTGCTATGGTTTACAATCATGCTTTCTTCATACTGCTTTGTCTTTACAAAGGCTCATGAAAGACACTTCACATGCCCATACCTCTCCTGGGAATGTCACAGCTTCTAAGGACAGAAAGGTTTTCCCACTGGCCTTTCCTGTGGAGGGCAAATCTTCCATCATAAAATGTTTTCTAGGCAGCTGAGCAGGATGAGGCGGAGGGGTGTTTGAAAATGTGTTTCAGAGCTTTCCCCCTTGCTGAAAGTGCAACATAAGGCTGGTGCGAGCTCCAGACCCTGCAGAGAAGCAGGACTCCTCTTTTGCTGTTGATGAAGGGTGGCTGAGGACTGTTGGTTCTATTGCATAAAGCTTTGTGTATGTTTTTAAGATGATTTTGGACATTTCACAGAGTCACAGAATGATAAGGGGTTGGAAGGGACCTCTGGAGATCTTCTAGTCCAACCCCCTGCCAGGGCAGGGTCACCTACAGCAAGTTGCCCAGGAACATGTCTGGGTGGGTTTTGAATGTCTCCACAGACAGAGACTCCACCACCTCTCTGGGCAGCCTGTTCCAGGGCTCTGCCACCCTCAAAGTGAAGAAGTTCCTTCTCAAGTTTAGATGCAACTACCAATGTACTAGTTTGTGCCCATTTCCCCTTGTCCTCTCACTGGGCACCACTGAAAAAAGACTGACCCCTTCCTCTTGACTGGCCTCTTCCTCTTTAAGTATTTATAGGTGTTTATCAGATCCCCCCTCTTCTCTTCTCCAGACTAAAAAGACCCAAGTCCCTCAGCTTTTCCTCATAAGACCTTGAAAGCTCATCCAGTCCAATCCCCTGCCGGAGCAGGAACACCCAGAGCAGGTCACTCAGGAACGCCTCCAGGTGGGTTTGGAATGTCTCCAGAGAAGGAGACTCCACAACCTCCCTGGACAGCCCCTGCCAGCGTTCCCTCACCCTCACCATGAAGAAGTTTTTCCTCATATTTCAGTGGAATCTCCTCTGTTCCAGCTTGCACCCATTGCCCCTTGTCCTGTCATTGGATGTCACTGAGAAGAGCCTGGCTCCATCCTCCTGACACTCACCCTTTACATATTAATAAACATTAATAAGGTCCCCCCTCAGTCTCCGCTTCTCCAAGCTCAAGAGACCCAGCTCCCTCAGCCTTTCCTCCTATGGGAGATGCTCCACTCCCTTCATCATCTTGGTAGCCCTGCCCTGGACTCTCTCCAGCAGTTCCCTGTCCTTCTGGAACTGAGGGGCTCAGAACTGGACACCATATTCCAGATGCCAGAGGCGGTGCCAGGAGAAGGTTAACTCTCCAGGGAGGCTGAAGGATAACTTAGGAAAAAGAGGGAATATTCCTTTTTAGACTAACTAGCTTTAGAGTCAACCCCCCCCCGATGCTTCTCTTCTTTGCCTTTCTTTCTGAAGGTCTCAAAAGCCCTTTACTGATACTGAAAAATCATGTTCTTTGAACGCCCGCGTGAAGGTTCCGGGGATGCTGCGACGCTGACGTTTTAAGGCCGATGTCCATTTCAGTCCTCAGCTCCAAGCACTTTAAACCTCATTGCCGTGCACATTTCAGCTGAGGGTGTCTGCCAGAGCGCTGCCAAAGAAATTAAACCCTAAATCTTCCGTGAGTCAGTAGTTTCAGAGCTGTCACCCGGATTTCGGGATGCTTTTGTGACAACCTGGCTGTACAGCAGCGCGCAGGCTCTGCCAAGGCTCCAGCAGGACCAGGAACCACACCTTTGGGTTCACTTACCCGTTTTTTTTCTCCTCATGAATGGTATTTTTTGCTTCTGAGGCAAGAGGTCGTGAAGTGGCACACAAGCAGTTAAAGCACCTTGGGACTGGCCGACTCCTGGCTCTCCTGGTTTCTGCTGACACAAACGGAAGGCGAAGGGAACTAGAGGTTAGAGCCAGAAAAATGCTGCAAAAAAACGTTGTGGAAGTTCACTTCATCGTAACCCCCAGGTGTGCCTGGGTGTGCTTCCCCTGAGAGAGATCTGGGGGGGCTGCAGAGGAGGGACACGGAGCTGGGGAAGGGCCTGGGGAATAAATCTTATGAATAGAAACAGCATCTTTACTCTTACTGTGCTGCTGTTGGAGCATAAATCTTAGGAGGAGCAATTGAGGGAGCTGGGACTGTTGAGTTGGAGGAAGAGGAGGCTGAGGGGAGACCTCATCACTCTCTACAACTGCTTGAAAGGGCATTGGAGAGAGGTTGGTGCTGGTCTCTTCTCACAGGTAGTTAGCAATAGAACAAGAGGGAATGGCTGCAAGCTGCAGCAGGGTAGGGTTAGGCTGGACATTAGGAAAGAATTCCTCCCAGAAAGAGTGGTCAGAGCCTGGAATGGGCTGCCCAGGGAGGGGGTGGAGTCACCATCCCTGACTGTGTTTAAGAGTCACTTACTTGTGGTGTTGAGGGATCTGGTGTAGGGGAGAACTTGTAGAGTAGGGCTGATGGTTGGACTGAATGATCCCAAGGGTCTCTTCCATCCTGAATGATTCTATGATTCTATGAGTCCCTCTTTTTCCTCACTTTACCATCCTAAACAGTGGGTGAAGACCCATTTCTTTGCCCCGTGACTTCGATTTCACTAACAAACCACCCAAATGTTATAGTGTCGAGCCAGCACGGCCTCACTGGGCTTGAAACAAGGGTTCTCCTCCTGGTCCTCACGCTCAGCCCCAGCCACCACACGCAGCTGTCCCTGCTCTGCTGGGCAGCAGGAAGGAAAAGGAGGAAAAACGCTCCAAGCAACTTTTTGTTAAGTTCTTGTTGTAAGTTGTAAAGAGGTTGAAGTGTTTCAGGGCCAATGGAGATCAAGTTCATTCCCTATGTCCAGTCCAGCCCCACCACAAACCAACCTAAGCAAGCCTGGGAACTGGGAAAATTGGAATCATAGAACTGTCAAGGTTGGAAGGGACCTTTCAGATCATCTTGTCCAACCGTCAACCTAACACTGACGAAAAACATCCCTAAACTATACCTCCAAACACCACATCTACCCAGCTTTTCAAAACCTCCAGGGATGGTGCCTCCACCACTTCCCTGGGCTGCCCATTCCAAGGCTAGATAATCCTTTCAGAGTAAAAAAAAATCCTGATATCCAGTTGGAACTTCCCCTGGTGCAATTTGAGGCCATTTCCTCTTGTCCCGTGACCTGGGAGAAGAGAGTGACCCCCGACACCTCTGGCAGCTGCCAGCCAGGAGAAACTCCAGGTGAAATGTTGTGGAGAGGTGCATCCCACGGGGCACGGGGCAGCGGTTCCCAGCTGCTGGCACACCACGACGTGCCTTGGTGGCCACCATCTTACCCAACTGAGGTGGAATAAACCGCTCTCCGGTGGGCAAAGCCCCAAGCTCTGCCACCAGCAGCTTTGGGAGGAGGGAGGAGCGGGTTGGGCAGCGGGTCTGTGCTGCAGGAACAGGAAATGCTTTGTTTGATAATCAGGCTTTGGAACAGCTTAATGCTTAATTACACCTTTGATTCGTTAAAGCTTTGCAGAGTGGCACAGCTCTGAGTGGGCGCAACCACATGGATTCTCCTGCCTGCAGCTTTTGTTTTGGGCCAGGCCGGGCTTGATGGTACTTACCAAGAAGTTGGGTCAGGTTCAAAGTCATCTCCAAATCCTGGTGGGCATCAGCTGAACCACAAATTAGGGCTGATGGTTGGACTCGATGATCCCAAGGGTCTCTTCCAACCAAAATGATTCTATGATTCTAAATGGTTGCAACAGCACCTAGAGGAAATGCCCTGCTAATTCCCTTCCCTCTGGCCCAAGCAGTGCCTGGGTCACAGTACAGCAGCTCCTTTCACATTGAGCAGAATTTGGTCCGTCAAGGGGCAGAACTTCACCTCTCTCCCTCCATCTCCCTCCATCTCCCTCCATTGAAGGCCAATGGCATCCTGGGGTGTATTAGAAGGGGGGTGGTTAGTAGGTCACAAGAGGTTCTCCTCCTCCCCCTCTACTCTGCCCTGGTGAGACCCCATCTGGAATATGGTGTCCAATTCTGTGAGGAGTTATGTTGGGAGGGAAATGAGGAAGGAATTGTACATAAGACACATGTGGTTCCTCACCAGGTCTCAGTTTGGGCTTGCTGGTTCCTGCCTTGCTTCAGCCCTGGCACCCAACATGCCGGAGGGGAGGCAGGCAGGACCCCCTCTGCCCATCCCCAGGGATGCTGGGCCGTGAGCTCCCGCTCCGCATCCTTCCCAGAGGCCCCGGCAGGGGATGGATCCCAGGGCAGCGATCCGGGGGGTTTGGCCAGCTTTATTTCCTTTGGCTCACAGTCAGCCCAAGGCAGGGAAGTAACTCACAAAGCAGCTGCTGGGGGCCAGGCCCCGCCGCAGGAAAAGAGAAGGATCGCTGAGTCGGGGAAGCGTTGGTTGGAAGGAATTCCTGGAGGAGCCGTGCTCGGCTGGAGGAGGGGCTCGTACCCAGCCGCTGGCAGGAGAGCGGGTGGAGCCGGACAGCGATGGGAAACCAGTCCTGAGCACCCAGCGAGGCTTCACAGCGGGGGCCTCTTTGGATGTTCTGGAGGAGTTTCAGTGATTTTTGCCTGCGTTCGGCAGTGGCTGGGACGCAGGTGGGGTCAGGGGGTCCGGCTGCGGTAGCGCTTTCTGTCTGCTCCTCCTCTCCTGCCAAAGGAAATTCCCCATCCTCTGTTTCACCCCGAGGCAGGAAGGTCAGACGGCAGTTACCCAGGAGACTCGGGAACGGCTTCAGAATCTGCTGAGCCTCAGAGATCACAGAATATCAGAATCACAGAATCTCAGGGATTGAAAGGGACCTCGAAAGATCATCCAGTCCAATCCCCTGCTGGAGCAGGAACACCCAGAGCAGGTCACACAGGAACGTGACCAGGTGAGTTTGNACCAGGGCAGAGGTGAGGGGGAGGAGGGGGACCACCCCCCTTCTAATACACCCCAGGATGCCATTGGCCTTCTTGGCCATGAGGGCACAGTGCTGGCTCATGGGCATCCTGCTGCCCACCAGGATCCCCAGCTCCCTTTCCCCTACGCTGCTCTCCAGCAGGTCATTTCCCAGCCTCTACTGGTACCTGGGGTTGTTATTGCCCAGATGCCAGACTCTACACTTGTCCTTGTTCTATTTCATTACATTTCTCCCTGCCCAACTCTCCAGCCTGTCCAGGTCCTGCTGAATGGCAGCACGGCCTTCTGGCGGGTCAGCCACTCCTCCCAGTTTGGTGTCATCAGCAAACTGGCTGATAGTGCACTCTATTCCCTCATCCAAGTCATTGATGACTACATTGAACAGCACCCGTCCCAGTACTGATCCCTGAGGGGCTCCTTCCCTCCTCCAGGCACCGCCAGAAACCTCCCCCAAGGGAGCTTTTATGCAAAAGAAGAAAACAAAAAGCACCAGCCCATCACCTCCCACTGACACTTCGTTTTCAGACCTGGTGGTTCCTCCCTGATGCCCAAAGAAGGAGGCTCAGCCCCACCGGGTCTAAAGTCTTTATTTTAACATGTTTTCACAAGTAGCACAAGGTTTTTGAGGAGGGAAAACGCACAGACTCGTTGACTGTTTTCAGACTGGCTATAAAACACCCAGGCTTCTCCAGAGATCGGTATCAAGAGAGAAAGTAATATAAATATATATATATCTATATAAAAATAAATGATTTGGTACCAACAGATTCCCTCTCAGCGAGGGAGAAGAAGAGAAACGTAACATCACAGCGGGGTAACCCCCTTTTTTAAAGGGTGTTCAAGGTTCTGACCTTCCACTGAGCGTGAAAGCGAGGGGGAGAAGCACGAGGCGCGTTTCCCACCCCCGGGTTTCAGCCCGTTCACACGTCATGGAACCACAGAACCTTTCAGGTTGGAAGAGACCCTTGGGATCATCGAGTCCAACCATCAGCCCTACCCTGCACAGGCCACGCTTCAGAAGGTCACAAGTGCATAAACTCGGGGGGCTTTCACATGGAAAAGGATATTATAGCATAATAATAAAGCACATATTCCAGATTTTAGGGCTGTTACCTCGCTTTGCCCCAAAATAATTCCTGTAAAAGGGCAGCTGTAAGGTTTTTTTTGCAGTAAAGCAACAGTTTGACAACAGTAAGGCTTGAGGGCAGCTGAGCCAGGAGCTGGAAGGGGCACGGAGAGCTGGGTCCCAGCCAGCTGCCACAGTGGTTTGGATCAGCTGGGTTTACCTGCTGCCCAGCAGGAGGCTTAGAAATTCCACTCCTGGTCTGGCTTTCCCTTGCGGAAGCGGCACCTTCCCTGCTCGGTGACACCGTGNGCCCCAAAATAATTCCTGTAAAAGGGCAGCTGTAAGGTTTTTTTTGCAGTAAAGCAACAGTTTGACAACAGTAAGGCTTGAGGGCAGCTGAGCCAGGAGCTGGAAGGGGCACGGAGAGCTGGGTCCCAGCCAGCTGCCACAGTGGTTTGGATCAGCTGGGTTTACCTGCTGCCCAGCAGGAGGCTTAGAAATTCCACTCCTGGTCTGGCTTTCCCTTGCGGAAGCGGCACCTTCCCTGCTCGGTGACACCGTGTCATCCATCCCCTGCTGGTTTGTCCCGTTTGCAGCACCCCGAGCCCCAGCCACCCCTCAGGACTTGCAGAGAAGACACCACACGAGGCTCAGTCACAGAACCCTCCAGGTTGGACGGGACCTTTAGGATCCTCGAGTCCAACCATCAACCTAACTCTGCCCAAACTCGCCCTGGTTTTGGTACAGCCTCCTCAGAAGAAGGTGCGAGGGGGAGAAGAAGAGAACCCGCTCCTTTTCTCCTCCCCTGACCCCGCGGTGACAGCGGTCTGTCCCTGCCGCCTCTCCTGCATCCCACCCAGCGCAGGATCCTCGCCCGCTGCCAGCGTGGGCCATTGCCTCCCTCTAGCGTCTGCAGCGCAGCCTCCACCATCTCCACTCCCCTCCTTCCTTACCGGAGCCCTTCCAGCTCCCCAGGAAGAACAGGAAGAATCTGGTTTGGTCCTGCGAGTAACGACCCCTAATTAATGTTTACAGACACTCCCGGAGTAGGAGAATTCACCCAGCCCCAGGAGCGCCCGAGCAGCACCGCAGCCTCCAGGAACTCTCCTATAATTAACATTTAAGGCTTATGCAGAAACCCTCAGGCAAGCAGCTGTCTCCACTTCTGCAGGAGAGGCCCCAGGGCAACAGGACATGAAACCCAGCCATTCACAAACCCCTTTTCTCCTCCCGTGCCCACAGACTTCTGGCCTCTGGCAAGGAGGAGAGGTGCCAACGTCCCCTTGGCACGATGGCAGCAATTGTATTTGCAGGGAGGACTGGAAAACACCCAGCTCACGGGCCTGTCCAAAAAATGACCCCTGCCACTAACAGCCTTCAGCATGAGCAGGTCAAGGGCTTGGCCACTCTCAGCCAGAAGGAACCAGAGCCTGGAGAGGACGTCGCAGCACACCCTGGTAAGTTCACTGACGTGGTGGGTGGCTTCTGTCTGCCCTTCAGCCCTGGCAATGCCTTAAAACAAATCCAATCACATAAACAATAATAAAAATCTAAAAAGCCCATCCAACTGTAAACTAGTAAAACACAAAGCTGTAAAATCAACAAGAGTCAGTGGCTGAAGGAGGGAAGAAGGTGGCAGAGTTCAAGCAACTGCAGATCCGTGAGCAGGATTCCTCTGTTCCTAATTTTAGAAAGTCAATATTTACTGTAAATGTGCTTAATTCGCCAAAGGGTCCCTTTAAAATGCGACTTTGGGCAGAACCCACCTCCCAGCCTGAGAGCTGGAGACCCACTACTCACTCTGCACAGGTCAGAGCAGAGAAGCAGCAACCTTCACCCACAGGAACAGAGTAATAATGCCTGTGGTGGTGAATTAAAACATGCCCTTTCCTATTACAGTAACATTAGCCTTGATATTTTTAAATAGCCCAATTAACAATTTAATATCCTCTTCATTCAATATTTATCCCTGTACCTTTGGGAAACATCCCAAATCATAGAATCCTTTTGGTTGGAAGAGACCCTTGGGATCATCGAGTCCAACCATCACAAGCTGATGTGTTTTGGAAAGCTCTTAAAGGTGAAACGGTTGAAGAACTGGAACCCACTCAGGTGCTGAGCTCTGGTCCTGGTCAAGTCAATGAGCAACAGCATCTGCACTTTGGCTAGTAAGGACTTGCACTGAAAACAGGCGTTTTAAGATTGAATTTCTACTGAAGGAAGGCTCTGTTGTAAACTTTTCATAAGATCTGGGCACATAAAAGCCTGGTATGAGGCCTCTTTAAACGAGTGGGACCTGAACAGCCAGACGCCACCGACCTGCTACCAGAGTTTGTCCGTCCTTCCTTCCACTTCTTGCTTTAAAAGAGCAAAAAATAACCCTCAAATCAGAGGGGCTGCCCCAGAGAATACCAACAACAAGGGGTTCACCCTGTAAACGAAACCAAGGTCAGTATCTCTGCACTAGTCATCATTACAAGGATAATTACTCTAGTTTTGCAGATATCGCTAAGAATAACAGCAAACCAATTTGCAGTGCTTTTACAGTTAAAATAGGCTGCTTTTTTCCAAAACCAAGGCCAAAGGGGAACGAGCCTGGGTCAGGGACGGCCCAGAGGCGTCCCCTTGGGCTGCCCAACAGTCAGGCTGCAGGGCAGGGGACACCATTCCCAGCAGGGATGGGGCTGCCAAACCCAGTCATTCCCATGGCACTGACCATTCCCAAAGCAGGAAAGAGGGTCTGAAACCTCCGTTCCTGCAGTTCACCAGGCAGCCAGCGGATCCCACTGGGATTATTTCAAAATACACCAACACCCTAAGGCATTACCACAGCTATTAAAGGAAATACTGAAGAAAACCTGCAGTTTGAGGTCTTATTAACTGCTTACAACAGAGCCTTCTTTCATTAGACACACAGGCTTTAAATGTGTGTTTTCAGTGAAAGTGCTGACTGTGTCAAGTGCTGGGTGCTGGTGCTCACCGACACACAGAGGAACACCCACACAGCTCTTTTATTTCCCCTTCTGAGTTATGAAAAAAAAAAAGACTACAGAAAATGCTTTGCTTCTGGTTGCAGGTTCCCGAGATGGATTGCAAGGCCCCGGGTTCTGAAGTGCTAAAAGGACCCCGCAGGAAGGAGCCCGTGGTCCGAAGGCACCGAAGGGAAGAGCCCCAGGCTCTCCCGGCTCCGCCTCACGGCAGCATGAGGGATTTTGCAAGTCTCGTCCAGAACCACTTCTTGGTGCAAGGGTTGGTGTAATCACAAATGGTGATGAACCGTAGGATACTTGGAAACTCGTTCTTCATGGTTCTGCACTTGACTGGAATCAGGCGTTTGAGACGAGCACCTGGAAGAGAGGCCACAGGGGCAGAGGGTTACACACAGCCCCGGTCTCAGCCCGTAGCTGTCTTCTCCCCGCAGCTGCACACGCGTCACAAGATCCGCCTTTGCTCCTCGTTTCGTGTCACCTCATTACCTCATTGTGGCCAGGAAGGCCAATGGCATCCTGGCTTGCATAAAGAATAGTGTGACCAGCAGAAGTAGGGAGGTGATTGTCCCCCTGTACTCAGCACTGGTGAGGCCACACCTTGAGTCTTGTGTCCAGTTCTGGGCACCTCAGCACAAGAGAGATATCGAGGTGCTGGAGCGAGTACAGAGGAGGGCAACGAAGCTGGTGAGAGGCCTGGAGAACAAGGCTTATGAGGATCGATTGAGGGAGTTGGGGTTGTTTAGTTTGAGGAAGAGGAGGCTGAGGGGAGACCTCATCACTCTCTACAACTGCTTGAAAGGGCACTGTAGAGATATTGGTGCTGGTCTCTTCTCACGGGCAATGAGCGACAGAACAAGAGGGAATGGCTGCAAGCTGCAGCAGGGTAGGGTTAGGCTGGACATTAGGAAAAAATTTTTCACGGAGAGAGTGGTCAGTCAGTGGAATCAGCTGCCCAGGGAGGTGGTGGAGTCCCCATCCCTGACTGTGTTTCAGAGTAGATTAGATGTGGTGTTGAGGGATCTGGTGTAGGGGAGAACTTGTAGAGTAGGGCTGATGGTTGGACTTGATGATCCCAGGGGTCTCTTCCAACCTAAATGATTCTATGATTCTATGATTCTATGATTACGACACAACTAGAGCTCACTCTGGAGAGCACGTTTCTGCATCCCAAGTCCTCTGCCAAGAACACTGCACTCAAACAGGTAGCAGGGCCCCATCCAGCACACGCAGGGCAGCCTGTGCTGCTGGGAGCGATAAAGGCCTAACGAGCTGCAGGCATAAAAGAACAGCTTCTTAGAACCGTAGAATGGGCTGGGCTGGAAAGGACCTTGGAATCATCTAGTCCAACCATCAACCTAGCTCTGATAAAAACCATCACTAAACCATGTCTCTAACTGCCACGTCTGCCCGTCCTTTAAATACCTCCAGGGATGGTACCTCAACCGCTTCCCCAGGCAGCCCATCCCAAGGCTGGATAACCCTTTCAGCATGAACAGCAGTCCATTCCAAGGCTGGATAACCCTTTCAGTGTGAACAGCAGCCCATCCCAAGGCTGGATAACCCTTTCAGCATGAACAGCAGCCCATCCCAAGGCTGGATAACCCTTTCAGTGTGAACAGCAGCCCATCCCAAGGCTGGATAACCCTTTCAGCATGAACAGCAGCCCATCCCAAGGCTGGATAACCCTTTCAGCATGAACAGCAGCCCATCCCAAGGCTGGATAACCCTTTCAGCATGAACATTCTTCCTGAGATCCAATCTGAACCTCCCCTGGTGCAACTGGAAACCATTTCCTCTTGTCCTATTGCCTGTGACTTGGGAGAAGAAACTAACACACACACACCCCCGAGCTGCACCCTCCTTCCAGGTAGTTATAGAGTGATGAGGTCTCCCCTCAACCTCCTTTTCTCCAGGCTGAACACCCCCCAGCTCCCTCAGCCCCTACTCAGAAGACTTACTCCCCACACGCCTCCCCATCTTCCTTGCTTTTCTCTGGACCTGCTCCAGTTTCTTGTGGAACACAGACAGGAGTACACAGTCCTGACAGGAGTACACAGTCCTGGCTGCTTCCAGGTGTACAGGGAGACTCAGGTGCCTCTAGATGTTCAGCTCTGCCGGGTAATCTCCAGTTCTCTTTCCTCCCACCCCGATTGACTTGGGCTGCAGTCACGATACCCCGATTACAGAGGTCTGCAAGGAATCACCCTGCCGTGAACTGCTTGGCTGAGGCGTGCACAAGGTGAGACAGCTCTCTCTGGGGTTGCTACTTCTTGAAGGAGCAGCTCTTCTAAAGAGGAATCTCTCCCCTCGTATTGGGGGTGTTGGTTGATGAGAAGCTCAATGTGAGCTGGCAACATGCACTCGCAGCCCTGAAACCCCCAGCATCCTGGGCCACATTCCCAGCAGTGTGGCCAGGAGGGTGAGGGAGATTCTGCTCCTCTGTTCTCTGGTGAGACCCCAGCTGGAGCACTGTGTCCAACTCTGGAGGCATCAGAGCAGAAGAGACATGGACCTGTTGGAAAGGGTCCAGAGAAGGGCCACAAAGATGCTCAGAGGGCTGGAGCACCTCTCCTATGAAGACAGGCTGAGAGAGTTGGGGTTGTTCAGCCTGGAGAAGACTCCAGGGAGACTTTAGAGCCCACTCCAGTACCTCAAGGGGCTAAATGAAAGCTGGGGAAGGACTCTTCATCAGGGAGTGGAGCCACAAGACAAGGGGTGGTGGTTTTAAAATGAAAGAGGGGAGATTTAGGTTAGATCTTGGGAAGAAATTCTTTCCTCCAAGGGTGGTGAGACACTGGAACAGGTTGCCCAGAGAAGTTGTGGCTGCCCCATCCCAGGAGATGTTCAAGGCCAGGCTGGATGTGGCTTTGAGCAACCTGGTCTGGTGGGAGGTGTCCTTGCCCAGGGCAGGAGGTTGGAACTCGATGATCTTTAAGGTTCTTTCCAACCCAAACCATTCTATGGTTCTGCACTTCTCCCCAGGGACACCCACCACTACCCTGAACTGTGCTGCCCAGTGCAAGTGATGACACTGGGAGGTGGATGAGGCAAGAAACCAGGATTTCTTAACTGCAGCAGGTGCTGAAGCAATCTGTGGAGCTCCCAAGACTTGCTACCAAACCCTCCCGTGTGTTGGTTACCCCACACAAACACGTAACTCTGATTTCTGTAAGCCTGTTCTTACACCTGGGGTTTCCTGGCAGAGCTCAGGCTGTTACAGGTGGGTGTTTCTTTTCCTGTTCTTCTAATGAAAGGTATGATGGCAACAAAAGAAATGGGGAAGATCTAAAAGAACTCTGCTACAAATCTGGCTGACTGGGGGCTGAGGCACCATCCTGGAGGCGTTCAGTGGATTAAGGGCCATCGTTTGAAACGATTGTGTCAAGGAAGCTGGAGCCAACTCCTCATTCTGCCACTGGTTTCCAGTTCATGACCTGCTCCCCTATCCCCAGCATCTACTCACGCCCTGAATTCACTCTAAGTCTTTCCTCTGTAGCAGCCTACTTCCCGTACGGATCTTGAAGCGCCTCCCAGGGCTGGCAGGCAGCTGCACTGGCTGAAGCAGGCAGCGCTAGCCCCCTCCACAGCTGGAGCGTGGAGAGCTCAGCTCCTTGCTGGTGGCCATGCAGAAGGTCAACAGCAGGGCGAGGAACCAGGTCCAGGCCCCTGCCCACACAAGGAAATTCTAAAGCCACCGTTACTTTTAATGGCTGCTTCCAATAGCGAGAAATCTCTGCTCCGTGAAGGGTGTCACACCCTGTGCTTGGGTGGGTTTCACACGCAGGAAACACGGCCAGTGGTGAGAACCGAGGTCTGCAACCGAGTTACCAGGTCAGTTATGTCTTCCCTCCTTCCTCATCTAATGTTTAAACACATCTGAGACTACCCTGCGTTTTGCAGTAGCGCAGCGCCCGCCAGTGCAGCACTGACCTCAGCTGGAGGCGTTCCTGTAGTAAAAATTGTCATGTCAATATAACATACACAGTTGTAAACGGGATTATTTGTGAGGTTCTTACCTGGGGAAAGGCTAAGAGCAAATTTGGTCTGAAAATCACATTCATCGCTTTCCAGGTAATCGTCTGAAATGACAACCACCATCCTCCGACACCTGAAGGTGGAGCAGTCAGGGGAGGGGACAAAAAGGTAAGAAGATGTCAACAGAGATGCTTCTCTGGTCTTGGTTTGGAAACAGACAAGTCCAGGTGACCCGTGCAATCTGTGATGCCCTCTCTATGGATTTCAAACAGTGCAACCTTAATTAAGCTGCTCACACACCGCCTTTATTGACTGAGCACAACAACTTCTTAACATGAGAGTGAAGCAGAGCTTTAGGGCACTCGTATTGCTGCAGCTTCACCTGGGTTCATGACTTGGAGTTTATTCCCCAGCCAGTTGCTTCCATTCATTGGAGGTGCCTGGCTGTGAGCTGTATTTCAGGCTCTTTATGGGAGGTGATGCGTACCAGAGCCAGGATGGTGGGGCCTTACGAGGGTCTCTGTGAATGCCAAGCTCCTTCCCTGGGAAAAGCTGATGTTTAAAACCCAAACACCTGCCCTGGGATTTTTCACTGAGCCTCATTTGGCAGGATTGAGAGAGCAGATTGCTCCACGGGCCACCACTTCCTCTCTGTGCACCAGAAGCACTTCCTCTAGGTCAGTCTCCGTCGGGGGAGTCACTTTGATGTCACCCAGCTACTACCACACCTGAGTCCACGAAGGTTTGAAGGATCCTTGAAGTCAGTGCTAGAGCCAGCAGCAGTGCTGTCCCCTCTGACTCCAAACCCTGTGGTGGAGCTGACTTGGCCTGGAGCTGTGCTCACTTTCAGATCCCCTCCAAGGAGGCCACTGCACGATATTCCAGCGGAAGGGAAGGGATCAAACACCAGCAGCAGCCCTATAGCGGCCTCTCCCCTGTGAACGCAGCGAAGCGGCGTGTTTGGGAATGCTCGAGTCTTCCCTCTTGAGCCAAGAGCAGAGACCCAACTCCATAAAGCCACACCTGTGGGTTTTCACTGCCTCCCCCCGGCCCGACGCTGCGGCCATCAAGGGAAAGGGACCGCCACGTTCCCTTTGCTCGGCTGTCCCAGGCAGCCACGGGTCACTTACCTCCTCTCTATGAGTTCTCCGCTGATGGACCACACACACGTCCCTGGCAAGACATCGCGGTCAAACACGCAGAGCTTCAGTTTGAACTCTGTCTGTTCCAGCTCCCTGATCATCTCCTGAACAAACTGAAGATCTTTCTGACAGTAGCAGATGAAGGCATCAAACATCTCCGTTCCGCTCCCTGAAACCGTGAAGAATTCAGCTGTCATCATCTGTGATCAGTGAAGTTACCTCCCGAAGCCAACTCTCCCTGGCCCCCATGGACTTTCACTCAGCATCGGGAGCTCTGACAGACAAGCCCTGGCCAAACTTGGGAAGGTAATTTAACGATTTGGGAAGGTAATTTAACAACTTGGGAAGATAATTTAACAACTTGGGAAGGTAATTTAACGATTTGGGAAGATAATTTAACAATTTGGGAAGGTAATTTAACAATTTACCAGCCCACCTTAGGCTTGAGCATAGACTCCTCTCCGTAGCAGGACACAGGTTGGTGCTTGAACTGCTCTGTTCCACTACTCCCATAAACAAGCCCACACTGGCTGGCAGTGGGGAGGGATGGGGCACCGAGATACAGACATGCAAAACCTGCCGGTGCAGGAACATCCAGCCACGGGGAGTGGAGGGGAGACGGAGTCTGGGAAGAGCCGGAGGGAGCAGGGTATCCCAGAGGATTCAACCCAGAGCCCCGAGGCTCTGAGGGTTACACATCTGTGGCTCAGGGTCCCAGTGCTCTACCTCAAGCCACAGAGATTCAAACTTTCCAACCAAAACCTTCCTGCAGGCCCTTCATCCAGCCACGCTCCTGCCCTCCATCGACTACCAAGCTACAGGGCAGGCCTTGAAATCTGGACCCTGCAATGTCTCATGGCTGTCAGATCAGGGTACCTGAGGTCCTGTCCTGAGGAAACAGCTCTTTTCCAATGATGCTGGAAAATGGCTGGCAGCTCTTGTCTATTTAGAAGTTGTCCAAATACTAAAGCACTATGCTTTAAGGACAACATCTCGTCATTAAGTGCTTTAATACTGCCGGATAGTTTCCTGCTGTGTTATTTTTTCCTCCTACCAATGTCTCTCTATATATTTTCAAGTTAAAGCCTAAGCACAGTGAAAAAATAGGTCAGGCTCTAAAAGCTGCTGAGAAAAGTATCAACCCGGCAGGCACATCCAGCCCAAGAAGCAGCCAGTCAAGCAGAAGGGTAACTGCCTGCCAGGGCACCGCTTTGGGGGCACAGCACTAACTTGGGGGTCACATCAGGCAAAGCTGTCATGTACAAACACCAGCATATCAGTGGATGGACATTTGGGGAGGGTTAATGATGTCCCCACGTAGAGCAAAGGTGGTCACCCAGCATCAGACTAGCCAGGGGAGCAGCTGAAGAGGTGAGCGGACACATCTCTTAATTCTTTCCTGTGGGGGTGGTGGGGCACCAGAACTGGTTGCCCGGAGAAGCCGTGGATGTCCCACCCCGGGAGATATCCAAGCCCAGGCTGGATGGGGCTTTGAGCAAACTGGTCTGGTGGGAGGTGTCCTTGCCCACAGGTTCCTTCCAACCCAAACCATTCTGTGATCTCCAGCCTTGGCTGCTGCACACAAAGCCCAGCGAGCACACACAGAGGGAGCTGTGGGTGTCCCCCACCCAGTTCACACCCAGCAGTGCTTCAAACCCTGCTTCCTTTTCATCCAAAGGTGGTTAAACTCCGCTGGAGAGCGGGCAGCGCAGCCAAGGCGCTCTGCTTCCGACATCCCTCCCCTCTTGACTCCAACCTGCTGCGCTTTCAACAGCTGCTGCTCCCTGCCAGGCTGTGCTGAGGAACATGTTTTTGGGAAGTCTCCTCCCACACGTGTCCAGCGGGCTCTGTGCCAGCCTGTTTCCGGGCACGGCGTTCCCTGGGGTTGTATTTCCTCTCCGCCTTTAGGGAACGGGGAAAACGAAAGTGCCCACAGGCTACCAGCATCCCAGCCCTGGCTACCAACAGTGCCAGCTGCTCTGAAAGCAAACGAGTTTCTTCTGGGCTTGGCACAGGGATCTGCTACAGCTGGAGGCAATTCCAACAGGAGGTATCTGGCAGCGACGTAACGGAGGGCACTTACCGTAGGGGTCGTCCCGGGTGGTGATGCCCATCAGCTCTGACGTCCTGGGCACGCTGCTGTCTACAGCTGGCACTTGGAGTGGTTGGTCAGCCTGTTCCCGCTTCCTCTGCAAGTACTTCTTACAGTCCTCCTCTGCAGAAAACACACCCAGGACAGTGGTTTTACGCTGCTGAGTTCTTCAGAGGAGGAAGAGCTGTTTCACGGGTCAGGGCTCTCAGAGGGGAAACCCCTGTATGGTTTTTGGTACCCACAATGTGGACCTGATGTCCTGGAATTTCTCTTACCCCTTTTTTGGACATCTTGATGCCGCCTCCACCACCTCCTCTAGCAATTAATTCCTAAAGCTCACTCCTGCTGTGTAAGGAAGTATAGTCTTTTACTTGCTTTAAACCAATCTTTTCCCATTCTCCTCAGTTCTGCTCTATCCCTGGGACACCGTAACCAGCACACCTCAGGTGTGTAACAGCTCTCATCTCCGCTGTCTGCTCTCATCGTTCTGCATTTTGGAATATTTAAAATCAAAGTATTAGAAGCCTTTGTATTGTCTTTTACTAATAAACAGAGACACACAGAGGAGCTGACTCACACCACTGGCCTTCCTCAGGCAGACCTGCAGGGGGGCACCGAGTACACCCACTCACCCCATACAGGAGGGCACGGAAAATTCTATCTATAAAAGCCCTGAAACGGGCTTCGTATTGTCAAAAACTAGCGGAGATCCTCCTCAGCTCGGGCAGCCGGCCCCTCTGGGACAGCTGAAGGGCAAGCAGGCCCGTCACGTCTGTCATCGTGAACCTCCTGAACAGGACAGTGGTGGACACACTTCTATTGCAAAGAGATTTGGTTTAAAAATGAGTGATAAATCTAAATGTGGTTTTTGGAGAAGTGACAAGAAAGCCTGCAGCCTCTGCCACTACACAATTACAGAAGAACCCGAAAGTAAAAGAAGATCTGAAAGCAGGCATTAACAGGCAGATGGAACTCTCTAGAGCCTTTTCCTTTACTTAAGATTCAAAAATTAAAAAGCAAGCCTCAGTCAGGAAAAACCCTCATCACCCAGGGTTAGGCTGGCACAGCGGCGGCAGGAAAGGGTCTCCTGGAAGGGCAGCATGTGGGTGGGAACCCAGTGATCTCTGGTTGAACACAGCCCTAACTGGTAACCGGTGCAGGAAGACCAGCCCCTGAAGCCCCATCCTCTGCTTCCACCCTCTCATCTCCTGACTAGGTTATCCCCCATCTACTAAAGTGCCAGATCTGACCAAAGCTTCTCCTAAGGCTGCCGTGTTCCCAATCTGCCTCTCCCTTCCTCCCCAGTCCTGCAGCAGAGAGAAATATCAGCAGTGTTCTCTACCAGCCAGAAGGTTCAGGCCTTCCCTCACTAAAGCAGGACCTTGGGTCCCCGCTCTCTGCCGGCTGCCTGCTCCGTCACCTGCACACGTTTCGTGTCAGGTCAGTCAATGCCTTCAAAGCCATGAACTCAAGGCCAGGCTGGATGGGGCTTGGAGCAACCTGCTCTAGTGGGAGGTGTCCCTGCCCATGGCAGGGGGCTGGAACTCAGTGATCTTTAAGGTCCCTTCCAACTCTAACCCTTCTGTTAGTTAGATTCTATTCTGTGATTAAAACTGCTGAGTGGACCAAGGAGTTCAGAAGTTCCACAGGAAGGAACAGTGCTCAGGTGCCACCTCCTCTGTGCTGTGGTCCCCTGGGTGGCCAGGTTCACAAAATACTGCTGAATAGGCAAGAACAGGCGGTTATTTAAGGGGATACTGATACCTGTGCTTAGTACAGGAATGTTCACTTTAGGTGTATCTACTCCATGTCCTCTCTCCTCGATTCTCCCAGCTGCAAAAGCAGCATCTCTGCAGGCCTGAGCTGTGTGTGTCCACAGCCTGTCACCACACCACTCACAGCTGACACACGTGCTCATTAAGGCCTTCTCCTGACTCCTCTCGCCAAGCTCACACACACGGCTCTGATGGCATCAAGCTGTAATCCCACAGCCCACTTACCCCTACAGGATAAGCCTGAGACCTGGGTGAAGCCTCCAAAGCAACACACCGGAGCTTCACGGTTTCACTCTGGCTGCAAACTGGGAGCCATCACCCTGGAAGTGCCAATAAGTCTGGGGAACCCACAGGGATGAGAGACATTGCCAAGTTTGGCAGGGCTCAGCCCCCAGGAAGAAGCTGCCTGACTGTAGAAGACAAAGGATGCAAACCAGCACAAAGAAATAGCAAGAAACTGCTCCAAGCTGTCCCATTCAAAGCGATCCCAAAGGCTGGTGCTCAATGGAGTTAAATCCAGCTGGCGGCTGGGCACAAGATGGTTCCTCAGGGCTCAGTACTGGGGTCTTTCCTTTTTAATATCTTCATTGACGATGTAGATAGGGACACAGAAAACACCATCAGTAAGTTTGCAGATGACACTAAGTTGGGTGGGAGTGTTGATCTGCTTGAGGGCAGGGATGCTCTACAGAGGGACTTGGACAGACTAAATAGATGGGCCAATGTTAATGGCATGGCCTTCAACGAGACCAAGTGCCGGGTCCTGCCCTTGGGCCACACCAACCCCATGGATGGCTACAGGCTTGGGGCAGTGTNAGGGGAGACCTCATCACTCTCTACCTCTCTCACCAGTTGGTGCTGGTCTCTTCTCACGGGCAATGAGCGACAGAACAAGAGGGAATGGCTGCAAGCTGCAGCAGGGGAGGGTTAGGCTGGACATTAGGAAAAAATTTTTCACAGAGAGAGTGGTCAGTCAGTGGAATCAGCTGCCCAGGGAGGTGGTGGAGTCCCCATCCCTGACTGTGTTTCAGAGTAGATTGGATGTGGTGTTGAGGGCTCTGGTGTAGGGGAGAACTTGTAGAGTAGGGCTGATGGTTGGACTTGATGATCCCAGGGGTCTCTTCCAACCTGAATGATTCTATGATTCTACGATTCTGTGATTCCACCCAGCACTGAACTAACACAGCACAGGCTTTGCCACTCCTCCAGTGGCCAAACCAAAGGTATTGGGAAGAAAGAATAAAAGCATGAAACCTGAAATGCAAAACACTCAGTGCGATGAGGAGAGAGAGGAAACGGACACAGTAGCTGTCAGGCAAGAAAGAGGTCGTGAAGAACTAAAAATCAGAGTTTCAGCAGGAAAGAGCACAAACCCCATCAAAGCAAAGAGCTTCCCTGACGAGGATTGTACAATGAAATAAGAAGCTGCTGAGAAAGATCCCGCTTAGGGAGGATCTGCTGGGATGGAAAAGCTGGATCCTGGAGGTGTCTGTTACTCCAGAGTGTAACAGGGGAGCTGCTGAACGCTGTCCTGCAGCACAGAGAAACTGGAACTCCCCAAGAGCAACCCAGTGTTGGCATCACTTTTCAGCAGGCACAGCCAGGAGGGCAGCACACGACAAGGACACGGGGAACCGGGTCTGCTGTAGAAACCACAAACCAAACAGGCCCTCTGGAGCCGCACAGCACCGACCAGTTGTGTTTAATGGGGACGCTGTGGCCTGAAGGAGAGCGGCTCATTTGTCTCCACAAAGACATCAGGTGTCACACCAGAGGTCCCAGAGTTGTCCAAGGCTCCTGGTTTGGGTCAGCAGGTATGGCACTGGCCCTATGAATGACCAGTGCCCACCAGGAGGCAGGGGCTGTGTGCGATACCCTGGCGCCTCTCAAATGACCTGAGATGCCTTCACGTGGGCGGCCGAATTGTGCTCCAGATCTGCACCACCCATGACGAAAGCACAGACCCCAGAAACCTCAATACTGATATTTTCTGATTCTGAGCTGAATCCCACCACAGGAGTCCTAATGGTGTGAGCAGAGATGCCCTCAGCATCGGGAAACACCGTGTTTAAGAGATGCCTGCAACCATCCATTTCCCTTCCTCCTGCGAGGGTAAACATCTCAGCCTTGAGCAAGAGCTGGGAGCGCTACCAACGGGTCACGGGCCCTGGCTGCAATCCTCAGCCAAAAATAACCAGAGAGAGGAATGGCCACGCTGGGTCAGGCTGAGGGTCTGTCTGGCCGAGCATCCTGTCTCCAGAAGTGGCCAAAACCAGACCTCTATGGGAGAGCATAAGAATAAAGTAAGGGCACAAAGATATTTTCCTGAAATAATCTATCTTTTGGGTATAATCTACAATCTTATTTTTATAATCCATCTGTTAGACAACATTCAGCTGAGGAATTTCCTGAGCCAGGGACCAGATTCTGGTGTTGAATAGCCCTCAGTGGGCCTTTTTCCCCCTCCACACTGATTTATCTGTCTCCTCTTATCAGCATGACCCACCCCTGGGGTAAAACTTGTTACTTTCCCAAAGGCTGGGTTCCTCCTACTCCTGCTGCCCTTGTCTGTTCAGGCTCTGACAAAGAGTATCCACCAAGTCCCCTTCCAGCGGGCCAGAAGAACCCGAGGCGATGCCTGACGTTCATGCAAAGCCCCAGCTCCTCCCCACGGCTGGAAGCTTCTGCTGTTTGTTATGAACCTCAGACCAGGGGATGACAAAACACACTGATTTTTTTTTGTCTTTCCCTAAAGGGAGTCTTCTAAGTGCGTTCCCGAGTAGGAAGAAGCACAGGAGCACGGGAAAGTCCTCCATTACTCCTTGGTCAGGCTGTCTACAAGGATGAATTTCCACATCCCTACTGATCTCTGGGAGTGAGAGGAAGCGAGATTAACGATTGCTTCACCACTAACCCAGTAAACTCCATTATACAACACGGGGCTTCCGCGGAGCCTCTGCCTCTGGCAGTCCTTCAGCATGAACTTCCCTTTCTGGTGACAGCTGGGTTCCCGCTCAATTTCTGTGACTGTGAAGAACAAGGAGGATTCTACACAGAACAAGTTCTCAAAACAGCACCAGGACCCTCATAGGTCTCACTGACCCACCTCAATTTGCTTTCGGTTTGCAAGGAGATTTTATTCCCTTCCGTTATCCAGTTCTTTTTCCCTTGCACTGTTCCCGTTCCACACATCCCTCCTCTCTCCCTACAAATATCTCCCCTATCACCCTCAACACGCACATCGTTTTCACGTTGTCCCATGTCGGCGCAAGCTGTCCCCTGCCTGACCTGGCCCGAGGCATCCTGTGACACAGAGCAACTTTGTTATTCTAAATTCAGGATCCCACCAGGCTCTGGATTACCCTGCGAGGCTTATGGTTAGCAGAAATGGTGTGTTTCTCCCTTCTCTCCCAGAACCTGTGTGAGGCCAGAAAGCCGAACAGGAGACCAAGGAAGGGACGGACTTTCTTGCTGACATGGGTTCTTTTCTCATCGTTACCCTCCCGGCCATAGCAGCAGAGACCCACACAAACAGCATCCGCCCCCGCCTCCCGGCCGTGAGGGGGGCACCGAGCTCAGGGGGTCTCTGCTCTCGCAGAGGGTGGCAGCGTCTCCGAGAGAAACCCGAGGTGAGAGACACGGCCCCCTCCATGGCAGCCCCACCGCGGGTCGGGCCGGCTCGGCCCCGTTCCCCTCTGAGGGCGGCCTGAAGGCCGCGGGGCACAGCTCCGCCCTCGCCGGCCGCGGAGGCCTCTCCCCTTCCAGGACCTGAGATGAGGAAGGGACCGCCGGG